>CAMXCT020001804.1:0-131098 GCA_947184155.2 Cladocopium goreaui
TCTGATGAACTGATCAAGATGCTTGGTGTAAAGACAAAGACTGCTTCTGAGAGATATTCCATGTCCTTCTGTATTGCTAAGTCTGTTTCGTAGAGCAAGAATTTCTCTCTCCAGTTTTCTCTGCTAATACTGAACCTGTCTTCCCAACCTGCTGGTTCAACTTGACCTCGCATCCAGTCTGTCCAATGTCGTCGACAAGAGTCCATGTATCCTTCCATGGCTTCAATGTTTTGTTGTTTATGGAAATATGCCAACATGCGTCCAATCTCCCAAGCTCTAGTGAAGAGTAAGCATAGATGTCCAGTCCATGGAAGCTTCTCCCAGTCAGCACGACCAATGGATTGCCTTCTAAGTGCTATCTTCTGTTGAGTGAGTAGAAGGTTCCATTCCCTGAGAACAATGACCTTCTCACCTGATGAGTTCTTGGTGAGTTCACCGTTCTCTTCTCGGGCGCAAACGATACCAGCTTCATAAAGGACCCAGGGATTTGATGCAGAGATCGAACTTTTTGTAGCTTGTTCTACAATTGGGTCTTCCAGTTCATCTGGTGGATCTTCTGCTTCCCAGAGGTTGACAACTTCTTCACCCATTGGGTCGTCATGGACTTCCACTGATGGCTCCTCTTGTTGATTGTCTTGAGCATCTCGTTGAGGATCATCATGTTGTAGAGGTTCTGAACTTCCTGATGATGAGCGTTGTTGCTCCCAGGCATCTTGAGGTTCCTCTCTCTCTCTTGAGAGCGTCCTCTTCTTGATGGTTGTTCATATGGATTCCTCATTGGTACATCATCATCTTGCGCAGATGCCTCTCTCTCTCATGAGAGCGTTCTGCTGCTGCACCATAAAATGAATCCACGAGAGGGTCAAAATCATTCTCGTTGCATAGTGGTGTACCAAAAACCAATTTTCCATAGTTTTGTGGAACTTCTTGACCCATGAACTCACATGCTGTGATTCTGACTTCATCAGGAATGTCATGTCCAGGAATAAAACTTGAACCTTTCTCCTTCATGACATGTTTCCATGTTGTGTTTGAATGCCATGAACCACCTGTAACTGATGGAGGTAGAGAGTGACCACGTCCTTGATGAATAACATTACACGCTATAGTGGGGAGTTGTTCCTTGACGTGGAGGTACTGGAAAGGAACGTCACCATGAAATAGAACTACACCATTCTTTGTCAGGAAGAGTTGGTTGTCCACAATAAAACTTGGATCCAGCACGAGGTACACTGGTCGCCTGTATGTTCTTGGTGGCTTAGTGCCCTCTGCCATCCTGATGTAGCCATGACCATTGTCATTGTGATACATGAAGTGTACTGCATCTCTTCCACCTTTTCCACTTCCTTTCACATTGGTCATCAGGCCTGATTGTTGAATGGAGTCTGAGTTCATTGAATCAGTGACATGAAAAATCCAGCCCAAACTCATAGCCTCATCATATGTCAGTTGGTGATGTGCAACAGTAGGATCAACAACTTGGTTGCTATGTCCTTGAAAAGCACCAAGACGAACGTCGAATGGATATGTTGCAGCTGGGCTATATGGGTACCACTTCCATTGCATGGAGATCTCGACAAAGAATGTTTGCTTAGGATTACACAATAACATGGCAGCAAGATCTGCTCCAGACATGTGATATTCCTTTGGACTGTCTCCTTGCATCTGATCGAATAATATGGAAATGTTCATCGCTCCACTGGTAGTGAACAGCGTTTTGTCTCTGCAATGTCTCAGTACATTTGACAGCTTCTTGCTACATCTCGTGTAATAGCTTTTCCTCGATGAGCTAGTCATATCGACATGGAAATCATTGCATCTCTTGTCAAACCAATCCTCTTCTTCTTGGGTTGTAAAACCACAGAGATACTTCAGAAACTCAGCAATCCACTTCAGAGAATCATCAAACTCTCCATTGGTTGTGCCCCAATAAAGAATCCAGGAAATGACGTCCATGAACATCTCATATCCGTCAGTTGGTCTCATGTTGTGTGGTCCCATCAATGTGTGGAGATTTCTTTCTCTCTTCTTCCTCACTCTATCGTGAGCTTGAAACCAATCTGTTTGATGTCTGTAACCATTGCAAAATGCTAAATGGTCCTCATTGGGTAATGTCGATGATGTTCGAAATTGATCAGCTGGGATTTCCTCTGATCTTCTCAGAGCATATCCATCAGCTGAGAACTAGGATATTCTTGACCTCTATTGCTCGATTGTGCCTGATCGCTCGATGTTGCGGCTGAGGTCCTGTTCCACCGGCTAGAGCTCGACATGTTGAAGAAACAGTACGATCCTCGAGACTCTGCCTCTTGAGCCGCAGGCACAAATTCAAAAAATAGTCAAGAATCCCTCAAGGTGTCACCTAACAGAAACACATCATGTCTGAAATCAACATGACTGCAAACTGTTGGCAACCATGACCTGAGGTAAGCCTTGTGTTCCAGTAATGATCTAAATGGAGGATGAGCATCAACTTCCTTAAGAACACCTTGTCGAACAGCATCAATAAGATTCTGAGGATTAGCAGACTTCTTGGTCAAACAATCAGCTAAACACCATTGAGTTCTGATATGTGACAAGTCAGCAATTGAACCTGAACATGCTTCTTTCCTAAGCATCTGAATCATATGAATGGTCTCTTGTTGTTCAGGAACATGAGTAGTACTGGCAGTAGTCACAAGATTGTTTGCATCAGTCCTCATGTGAATCTCACTTGAAAGTCCAGTAATGTCCTTGACCAGTCCTCTCAACATTTGACATGTACCATAACACTTCATCAGTGCATACAACTCTGCAACAGTTGTGCTCAAAGTGGTTCGTTTGATTTTGGTAGATTCAAAGAAAATAAGAGAACCTCTAGTGTTTTTGCTCTTTTCCTTCCTTGGTTCAGCCATGAAAATAACCATCGCGCGCTGTGAGGATTTGTCGCTGTTATTCCTAAATGCTGCATCTGGCATTGCAACTAATCTAGGATCACCTTGAAGTGGCCAGAACATAAGTTCCATCGGGTAACCTGCAATTTGTCTGCAAAGTTTGTTCAGCGTTTTGCAATCACCTATGGTGGGGGCAGCAGCGGCAGAAGCACAACGTGAAAACTGATAACATGACTGAAATTGAGTTCTTGATTGTAACCAATTGATACTACCTAAGAGTGACCTATAGGCAGTGTGGAGATCCTTGTCACATTTGTCTTCATCCTCGAACCCTTGGGTATGACAACCTCAGTAAGTTCACTGACACAAAGTGATTGTTCAACAGTGATGTGTGATTTCTTCTTGGTCTTCTCATCAATGATCCATTTCACACGTTGACCAGTGAACATCAAGTCATTCACATCTTCATGACCAATCTTCAATTGTGACTTGACAACTTTCTTGAACTTCTCCAGAAACTCTGGAGTTCCAGTAATGAACAAGTCCTCAACATGCAAACAACACATGCCAACAGGTTTTCTTCCCTTGGCATTACTGCCATTCACAGGGTCCATGAAGTGTTCCAAGAGTTCTTCAACAATCTCAGGTGTCAAACTGTGGTGTCGTGGCAAGATAAGTACGCTCTGAAGGTAAGAAGACTGAAACAAGTACTTCAGCTTCTTCTTCCAAACTTGTGGAAACATTTTCCTTGTTCATGTCATGATTCATCTCAAGCAACCACCAAACTCCTTTCCTCTTCACAATAGAAGTTCTCAAGTGAAACTTCTTTCGATCATAATGTGAATCAGGAGTCCTCAAAGCTTTTGCACGATAAGCAACTTGAGCATGACCATTTTCAAAAGGATACCAACCAGACTTGTGTTCAACAGATTCCAAAAACTTCAACAAGGTTTCATCAACAACAGGAGTCCAAGCACAATCTTCAACCTTCTTCTCCTTGAACTCTTTCCTCTGTTTCCATGTTTGGGTTTGTTGATAGCAAGCTGAAAACAATCTTTCTTCAACCAAAAGAGACTTATGAACTTCCTCAGCAATGTCGGAGGATTCATCACGCGTTTCCTCACTGTCTTGTGAGCTTACGTAGTATGTCACAGGTGCTGGTTCTGTTGCCTCAGAGTCAGCAAAGCTAACCTGTTTTGGCTCCTTAAAAGCACCATCATAGCATACATATGTACACCTGTCAGCTCTTGTTGGTTGAATACCAAGCGAAATCAGAAATTTGTCAAGGCGGTTCCACCATCTACGTGGTGCATCCGCAAGTCCATAGACGGAACGGGTGCACAAACCAACCAAGTAAGGAGGCAAACCAATGTCAGTAGGCAACTGAACATGGATAACGCGTCGGTCTAAGTCGTATGTTTCCCCCTGAAGGAAGGCAGTTTTCAAGTCTAAATGTAGTAAATCCCAGTACATCGAGGCTGCATGCTGAGATGCCACACGAAAACCATACGAGTACCTGGTAGCAGTAGGACTGTCAGTTTGTAAGTCATACTTTTGAGCATCTTGAAAGCCTCTACATACCCATCTAGCCTTGAACTTCTTGAACTGTCCATCCTTATCAACCTTGATGGTAAGCACCCATCTGCCAGTGACATAGTTATCAATCTTATGACGTCTCTTGTCTCTGAAAGTCATGGCAGTGAAATCCAGAAAACTTCTGAATTCTTCAAGCTTGGCTTGTTTGATCTCCTTAGCATACTTTCTCAAGACTTCTTGAGTGAAAACTGATTCTGCCTTTGGCTGCTTCTTTCCATTCTTGGCAAGATACTGTTCAAACTGTTTGAACCCAGTAACATCGTATGAACCAAAATCAGGTGCAGTTTGGACTTTGGGTCCTAAAGGAACAAAAACAGTACCATCAACGTCGACAAAATGAGAGTGGTCTGATGTGTAAGGTTCAGTGTCCACATCTTCTTCCTGAAGCTGAGCAATGTCATCCTCAGTCAAAACAGGAGTATCTTCTGTTTCATATGGTTCTGTTTCATCATCATCGTTTTGTGATGATACCAATTCTGGTGTTCCTTGTGAAGACTGCTGTTGCGCTGGCTGCGCAAAATCACCTGGCGTGAACGATGTTGGTGTAGTAGTAGGCAATGGAACTGTATTATCATGTGAACTTGAGGCAGTAGGATCCTGTGAAGGTCCTTCATCTTCTTCATCATGAGGTTTCTGAGTAGGAACTGAAATTGGCTGAACATGACCTGGTAATTGAACCTTTGGCCTCTTGATAATCACCTTTGCCTTTGCCTTTGGTAAAGCATCAGTAGAATCAGTTGAGATCTGTCTCTGTTTCCTTTGAACTCTGATAGGCTCTGATGTCGGATCAGGTCCTGGTGGAGAATCGTCATCTTGTCCAGGATCAGCAATCTCTTCGATTGGAATGTCAGGATTGGAAAACGGAGTTGATGGTGAACTTAGTTGATGTGTTTCCCCCGAGTCCTGTATTCCTGGCATATCCAAATCATCATCAGGTGGTGGTCCATAATCATCTGGAATGATGTACTCTTGGTCATCATCATCGTCTGGATCAGGTCCAGTATTGTAATCAGGTTGATTATCATCATCCAGAGGATCTTCTGGTTCATCACCACTCAACATCTCGTCATGATTTGGTGGAACATCACCATGCTGATCTGGATGAATGGGATCGTCACCATTTGGTGGAGTGCTACTTGAACTAGGAGGATTTTCAACTCTCCTTTTGATAGCACCAGTCGTTTCTCGTGAAAAGACGATCATACTCCATTCATGGATTTTAAACTGTTCATGATGTGGATACAACTGTGACACAAACATGAAATAAACATGATCATAGTCACCAGGTTTCCAAATGAGTAAGACAGCATCTTCAGGATGTCGAAACAAAGGATTCACTTTTCCATAAGTTCCTCTAAACACACTGCAATCTTCAAAGTACATTTGAGGCAATGTCTTTTTCCTGACATCTTGAAGTCCAGGAATCAATTCAGTGATTCTGGTGTCAGTTGACTCTCTGACACTAGCCTCTGTACTCCTTGGCAACTGATCAATCTTTCTCAATGTTTGAACAAGTAACTGAGTGGTAAACCTCTGTGGAAGGATGTGCTTCAATGGCACTGGAATAGAGGTCTCAACATGATGCAAGTCTTGCAACAAACACGAGCACTCAGGTTCACGGTCCAAAAACGTTGACGTGCCACACAATGCTCCATCATCAAAATGTTCCAACAGATCTTCAAACAAGAAATACTGTCTCATGTCTCTCACAGGTACACGTTGTGTGAACTGTGCAATGAACGAGCACAAGTATGATGGCAAGATCTTCCATTGTGGATCCTTCCAAAGCTTCCCTTCTCTACTGAAGGCATGCTGTGGTTCCAACATGTCAAAGTCTTCATCATGATTGTAAAACACACGCAAGTTTTTGATTGAAGGATCACAACAACAGTAGTTTGTCATATCAAGGTTGAAACAACCGATGTGATACTTGATTCTGTCCTTCTGAAGTTTCTTCCAAGCCAAGAACTGAGCAAATCCTGACTCAGGTGGTGCAATCACCAAGAAACCTTTTCCTCGGTCAACTTGCCATTTCATCACATCAAGGCAAAACTTGAATACCGAGTATTTCCAGGAATTTGGTGAAGGATTGGTGATCAACACATATTCAGGATCAAGCTTCTCAAGTTGTTTCCAAACTTGGTTTTGTTTCTTCTTACTGTTGAAACTCCAACCATGCTTGTGGTCAACGGGTTCACCAACCTTCATGTTCAATCGTGCCATGTGCCAACTAAGACCTGTGTTGCTACTGAAGAGTTCCACAACATCACACTTGCCAGTTTGACAGAACCAGTGAGCTTGTTCACGTAAGTAGGCTTCAGCATATTCAGCTATATCTGGTTCATAGTCATCTACATCTTCAACTGCAAGTGGAACAGGTTCTGATGTGTCAAGTCCAGGAACAGCAACATCATGCCATTCATCATGATCACGTCTCACCTTTGATTGATTGACACGCATGACTGCGTTGTCAACATGAACATCGACCATAGCACCTTCTTGAGAGATAACAGTACCTCTGATCCATCTTTCCTTCTTCCATGCCTTTGCAGCAATAGCATTCGCATTGACAGGGGAACTCCAAACGAAAACCTTGTCACCTGGTTTGTAAGGTCCATCTGATGGCATTGTTCGTTTGGCCATGTCATGTCTGAGGTCAGCAGCTTGTCTTGCTTCCTGATGTGCCCTCAGTGCTGACCTTTGCAACTCAAGTTGGGTTTTGTCTTCAGGTAAAGGATCAACACTAAGTTGAGCAGGATCAGAAGTCTCAACGTCCAGAAGATCTGGTGGTCGTCTACCAGTGGCAATTTCCAAAGGAGAATAACCACTAACAGTGAGTTGAGTGTTTCTGGCCCAAACAGTACGCTTCACAGCTTCTCTAATGGTAATTCCTCTGAACCTATCATCTTCAAGGTTCTTGGACATGATTTGCCATTGTCGTTTGAAAAGTCTGACAGCTGATTCAGCTCTGTTAGGCCATGGGGTTCTTGAACCACAGGGACATTCCTTGATACCATGAGTTCGGTAATAAGTCAGAAAGTCTTCTTGAAAGAATGCTTCATCACCTACGATGGCTTTCGGCATACAGTTATGTTCATCAGTCCACAACCTTAGAGCCTGAATGGTCTCCTTGTTGTTCAGTGAGTTTTGTGCCGTAGCCCAAAGTAAGTTGGTTGCACCATCAAGAACAAGCAACACCATGTACTTGTTCTTCCTCAACTGAATTTCAGCATGATCAACAAAGATAACATCTCCAAAGTTGGTGGATCGTATGCCTGAAATTCTGGCTCTCGGCGGTGGTGCAATTGAAGTACTACACACACGACACTTGTTGTACATTTCTTCATACTTCTCATCAACAGAGTCAGGAAGTCCCAACATGGAAGTCCTTCGTCTGAATTGAGTAGGAGACATGTGATAGTGTTTGATGTGAAGTTTGTAAAGTTCCACACTATCCTCCAGTTTCCTGAGCATCTTTCTGTATGCTGGTGTCATGGCTTGCACTTCACTACCAGGCAGTGGAATTGAAACTCGCCTAGGCTCAAGAGCATCACTACCTAGTTTCTCAACTTGACTTTCTGAATCTTGCTTACCACGGTTGCGCGCAGGTGCAGAAGGTTTTGGTTCAATGACTTGAGGTTCATCTGAATCAATTTTGTCCAAACCTAACTCCCTAGCTCTTATGTCAAGTTCATCTTCTTCATCAAGCTTGGGATAGGAGACAACAACCTTCTTTCTTGATGAACCTGATTGAGAGTCATCGACAACTTGAGGTTTCTGCTTACCTACGTGTCTCTTGGCTGCTGGAGGACCTACCTCAATCTTTTTCGAGCTTGGTCCTTTCGAAATGGTTTGCCTACCTCCTTCTGTGAGGAGCATGGCTTCTTCTTCTGTACACCTGATGGCACTGAAGAGGCTGACTCAGGGTGAAAAAGTTCATCAATGTTTCCACGAAAGGGCTTTGCACGAGCAATGTCACTTCTGACAATGTCTTCTGGGATCACGTAGTCCTCCTTGATCTTGTAGATGGTCTTGCCCTTCCAGAACTCTTCACTCTGTTCAGAAAACCTCTTCCTGTCTGTGCGCCAGTTGTCCTTGTGAAGAACCTTCTTCTGGCTCTTCTGGAACTCTTGGTGTGTTTCTCTCTCATCAAGAAGTTGATCTTTTGGAATTGGAGTTTCTTCTGATCGACTCATCTCATGTAGATTCCTTCTCTTGTCCTTGTGGTGCCAGATGAGTTCACGACGTAATGGATCAACTTGCCAATAGTCACCAGTCACCAAAGCTTCTTCTTCATGAACATCTTGTTTGACAGCAATCTGGCTGTACTCAAAGTGATCGTGTTGTGAAAAGAAACTCTTGGCTTGAGGAGTCTTGAAATGAACTTGGCTCATGTACCATGCTACATCTTGTAGGTCGAGAATGAGATGAGTACTGATGGCTGTCTTCAAAACCATTTTTCTCATGCCAATACGTGCACAGGACAAATAAGCCTTCTCTGGAGTAAGTTCAAATTGAAATCCAAGGTTTCTCATCTGTGGAAGTGACATCAACAATGGGACATCACCTTCTTCGACAATGTCGAATTCTGTGAACTGAGTGTTCCATCCATGATCATACATGAATATCACGAGCTTCTCAGTACATTTGGATTGTTGTGAATTTGCAAAGAAGAATCTTGAACTTGTTGGCTGAATTTCATACCAGAGTCCACTGTTGGGATGTGAGTCAACATATCTGCAAAATGCTTCAACTGCTCGTCGAGAGCCCATAGCTCTTGTGCATCCAAGATCCAGGATACATACAGTTGGTGGTGCAGAATTCTCTGCGTGAAAAGCTAGTCCTTTCTCACATGCCAGATCAGTCTGTACAGTATGAAATGAAAAAGCACTCTGCTGTGATGGTACCTCTATCTCTGTAGAGCATCCATATGAAAACAATGATGTGCCTTTTGCCAATGGCTTCCATGAAGCCTCACCTTCTTGAAGACCAACTTGCCTGGGCACACGAGCTGGACGTCGTTGTACACCTCGTCGAAGTGCATCAAGATCTCCAACCAGAACAGGGAATCTTCTCCTGTTTTGCTGTGCTGTTGCATCACGTTGGTTCTGTCCTCCACGACGAGTGCGTCGTTGTACTTCTTGTTGTTCATACATGGATGTCAAAACATCAACACGTGCTGGTTCTGTCTCTGCAACATCAACACGTAATGGTTCAGTTTCTGCAAAAGCAAAGAAACCATGACCAGAACTTGATGCAGTAGAAGAATAATGAGCTTGTTGCGTTTGTTGATTCTGTATGGCAGGAGTTGATGTGGTCTGAGGTTGAACATAGTTTGACTTGCCTTTTCCATCTCCTGGCTTTCCTCCTTTGCCATCATCATCCTTGCCTTTCTTGCCTTTCTTTCCTTTTCCTTTTCCTCTTCCTTTCTTCTGGAAGTATCCATACTCATCCATGTAGTACAGATCATCATAGGCCCAATAGCCTTCATTCCAGGTTTGATCATCGGCCCAATAGCCTTCATAGTTTTCATTCCATTCTTCTTCTTGCCAATCTTCTTCATAACCTTCTTCACTCACCATGTGAGCACGGCCTTTCCTTCTTCCTTTTCCTCGGCTTTTTCCTTTCCTTGATCTGAAGAACCTTCGTCCTCCTCTGCCTTTTCCTTTTCCTTTTCTCTTTCCTTTACCTTTGCCTCGTCTGGCCTGTCTGCCTTGGAACCTTCTCTGATACCATGTGTAGTCAGCGTCATCATAAACCCAGAAAACATCTTCTAAAGCATCCAGGAATCCTTCTGCGCCGTCTTCATCATCTTCGGCCCAATAGCCGTCGGTTCCTTCTAATTCACCTTCTTCCAGTACGAGGAAAGATCTTCTCTGTGCTATGCCAGAGGGTTGCATCATTGGGTTGTCAACTGCTGTTTTGGTAGCGCAAAACATTTCCAAAAACAGATCACGTAGTTCTTGAATGTTGTATTGATCGAGGGTTCGTCCACGATGTGTCATGATACTTGTGAGTGTGTTTCTCTGATCCTGTGTCAGGTCTGCTAGACTTACAAAAATCAATGGCTAGCAAATTTTCACCTAGTGGGAATGCCTGTCTTTGTACTGGTCTACGCTGCTCATTGTACTGTCTGAATGCCACTAATGCCAGTTCATCTGACCAAGGAACAACTACATGAGGAGCTGCTCCTAAGGCTGCTGCTGCTTCAGCTTTCTCTTGTTGATCTCGTTCATGTTCTTGACGTTTTTGTGCAACAAACACGATTGCTTCAGGACTAGTCACTGTTGCTTCTGGAAGTAAATCCATCCAAGACTCAATAAGTCTATTTCCAGTGAGTTGAAATCTAGTCATCCACTTCTGAAGATCCATAGTTCCTCTGTTGAACTTCATGAACTGCATGAAACGGTATAAGAACACGTTCTGGGCACCTTTGATGAAATGAGGTCGTAGAAATCTTTTGAAATAGTTCACTCCTTCATTGGGATCCCTGAGCATATCTCTATCCAATAGCCTCTTGTATTGTAGAGCATCTCCTTCCAGTCGATTGCGCAAAGCTGGACCACGTTTCTCAGGTTCTAACTCCGTGATGTCACACCAGTCATCAATTGCATCTTCAAAACCAAAGAAACTAGTTCTCCCATCATATGCTGGAGCTACCTTTGTGGTCATTTGTTGCGTCATGTGAATCTGTGTCTGCTGGGGTGCTCTTCTCATTGCATAAGAGTCATATTGGTTCCATCCATCTGCATCGACAATGTCGAAGTCATCATCATCATAGCCATGGCGTGCCATTGCTTGGGCTCTACCTGGAGCTCACCCTCAATGAGGGATCACTGCTCCGCTACCACTTGAAGAGGGGCCCTAGCGTCTACTTCAAGATCAGCTAAGGCGTCTTCCCCAATGACAGCACTCTTTTACTAAGCGTTCTGCCGGTCAGTGCTCTGTCTACAGGGTTACTCTATTATACCTCTTGAGCCTTGAGGGGCGCATATAAATGTGCTCAATACTCATGCATGTACCTCTGTAGGTATTAGATCGAAACAAAAACAAGGGCGCAGCGCCTCCCCCCAAAGCAGATTGGAAACACCTATTTTACATGCAAGGTGCTGGGTTGAATGTGATACTCAAGGTGTATAGACTACACGACATGCACCCTGGAAACATGTGGAATACAGTATATATACTTATAGATACATACTTATATTTATATATATATATATACATTTATATGTATATACATATGAATGTATATATATATATATAAAAGAACATAAATATATATTAATATGTCAATATAAATATATATATATATATAAATATATATAAATATAAATATATAAATATATAAATATATCAATAAAATATATCAATATAAATATAAAAATAAACATATATCAATATAAATATATAAAAAATAGAAATATATCAATATAATATATATATATAAATAAGTGTATATATACATGCATACATAAAAATATATATTTATATTTACATATATATATATGTATATATAGATATATTTGAATTTGAGCATAAGTAGTAATAATATATATATATATATAATATATAAACAGAAAATATAAATAATATAAATATATTTAGATATACATATATAAGTGTGTATATACATGCATTTATATATATACATATACATATATATATGTATGTATATATATATATACAGATTTAAATTTAAACATAAATATTAATATAGTCGATTCAAACTAGTGTATTGAAAAGTGTGCAAGTTTGACATACTAAAAACACCACCAAAAGCCATGGAAAGCAAGCCAAAAAGCCAAAAGCAAACAAGCAAAACAGCAAAAAATGCAAAAAATATCAAAAAGCAAAAAAACCGCAAAGCAAACAAGCAAAAACGCAGAAAAGCAAAAACGAAAAAAATCAAAAAAAGCAAAAAGCAAAAAAGCACAAAAGCAAACAAGCAAAAAAGCAAACAAGCAAAAAAAGCAAAAAACGCAAAAAAAAGGAAAAACGCAAAAAAAACAAAACAGCCCCCCCAAAAAAAAACAAGCAAACAAAGCAAAAAAAAATCAAAAAAGCACAAAATCAAAAAAGCAAAAAAAAAGGAGAAAGCAAGATAAAACAAGAAATCCAAAAAAAACCAAAAACGTAAACAAAAAAATCCAAAAAAAATAGGCCTCCTTAAACAATCACCCTTTTTTATGGGTAAATCCAAAAAAAATTCTGGCAACCAAATTGACGACAAGTGCCAGAATGTCTGCCCATGATACATGAGCGTCTCCGGCTATCGCAAAAAGGAACTCCGCGACATACATGACATCGGAGAGACTATTTCCGATGGCCATTGGACTTGCTGGGGCGTTTGATTGGCAGTAGAGAGTTAACAGGTAAAATACCGGTAACCCCACCACTGGAAGTTCGAAGAACAGCCCGTACGCAAGGATCATCACACCCATGAAAATGTTCGTAAAAACGAGCGCAGCCGGCGTCATCATTAGAAATGCCGCATTAACAGTGTAGAGGATCACCATCAACGACATTTCAATGGCTGGAATTGGCTCCAAGTGCGTTTGATAGCAAGCCAAAGCCAATACGATCCAACCAATCAGTTGGCTGAAGAGCCTGCTAAAAGGCGCCTGGGTCTTCAAAGAAGCTGAACTCAAGCATAATCACGACGAACATGGTTGCAGAGGCGACGATGGTTTTCGTACGTGATCTTGAACGGCCCGTTGCTGCTTCGACCACCATTGACACAACTTGCAGCATTAGGTACGCGAATACAACGACCTCGCTATTTCTATGGCCATTTTCAATAGTTTTTTGTATGTTTACCATAGGGCAAGTCCCAACCCCAAACATATTTGAAGTGCCAACCCACAATCCAATCCATTGCCGAGGGACAAAAATAGATCTGAGCAGCGGCCATGATCACTTTCAGGGCTACCTACGTGTCGCGGATCGCTCGCCGCGGTTTCCCATGATCATTTGATCTACCCTCTGGTTATGACTAACATAGCCATGGAAGCCATGGCCCATAGAAATATAGATGGCTTACCTAGAAAAATAGCATGGTGGATCTTTCCATGGATATGTTAGTCATAACCAGATGGTATATTTCTTGTTGTTGGAGTGTTTTTGTGATTTTGGTGATGTGATGTATTCCTGAGGTCCTTTTCATCATGTCAGCCCAACAATAAACCTACCATTTGGGCATAGTTTGAATTCCACCCATTTATGGAAATTTAGGGGATGGTTTATTATTGGGTTTCCGACATTATAAAACATCAGTTTCATATCAAAATACATACGTCACCTTGGGCTCCCAGTCCAGGGATAACCAAAACGACATGTTAGTTTTAGGACTTCTTCACCCTTGAAATGGATGGAAAATAATGCACATTTTGAATCAACCCTTTGTTCTTGGCATCATTTCGGCGCGTCCCTTTGGGGTACAGCAGTTGAGCCCGGGTAACAGGCAGTCTTCCCATTACAGAGAATGCCAAGTTAAAAAAAACATGAAGATGTTTAGTACACAAAAATGCTACGTACACCTTGTTTACATATCATTATATATATATGTGCGCCTTGCATTAAAAAAACATATGATACAGTATATTATTAATAAACACCTGGCAATCAATGCAAGAGATTCTACGCTTCACCACATGTTCATCCCCGACCATCGTTTTGCTCGTTGCAATTTATCCAGCTATATCCATTCGGGGTTTTCAGAAATGGAGGTACCCCATTTTATCATTCACTTTAATGGGATTCTCGCTTATAAACCATCTTTTTGGGTTACCCCCATTAATGGAAACCCCCATATAGACATATATCATTTTATATTATATATCTTTTTTTGGTCCCCATTGTATCCCATTAAAATCAGATCAAAACCCATGATGTTCCCACTCTCTTAGTGTTTTCAGTTTCCATCATCTCAATTCTACATATATGCACATGCCCTCTGGTAATTTGTTACATAACTATGCAAATTTACCATTTATCCTCCTGTAAACATACAAAAAACTATAGAACATGGTCCATTTAATCCCACTCACTGGCCCATCTTCCAATGGTTAAAAATCCAGATAAATCCATATAAATGCATATAAATCCAGATAAATCCAGATAAATGCATATAAGTCCATATAAATCCCATATAAATCCCACTAAAATCGCCCATCTTCCAATAAAAACCTGACATTTTCCAACGCCCCCAATCCCATGCTCTAGGTGACGTAAGTGCTCAAGGGTCGATCCCAGAAGGAGCTCACCACCTTCCCACATTCCTTTGGACAACGGAAACCCGACAGGGACCATTTTTTCATGGGGGAAACAAAGTGACAGAAACTGGGTAAAAAAATGGGGTAAGGATGGTTAATAGTGGTTAATATGAATGGTTATTATGTGGGTAATGATCTTGAATAATATGGTTTATCAATGATTACTGGTTGGTGGTTGATTACTAGTGGATTATTATGGATTCTAGTGGATTATAGGTGGATTATAGTTGATTATAAGTTGCCATGGTTTATCCTCTGGTGAACGTTTACATAACTATGGAAAGACCCACCATTTTTAATGGGTAAACCAACTATTACTGGTTGGTGGTTGAGCCCTACCCCTCTGAAAAATGATGGAGTTGGATGATGAAATTCCCAATATGATGGGAAAAAAAAGCCATGTTCCAAACCACCAACCAGATCATGGATTTTAGTTGATTACTAGTGGATTATTATGGATTCTAGTGGGTTATAGGTGGATTATAGGTGGATTATGGATTAGATTCAATTATGATGGATATAATTATTTGGATGGATAATGACATGAATGATTCATAGGGGCTTAATAGTCAGCTATCATGGATTGTATTGGATTATAGTGAATTGTCTCTGATAATCAAAGATGACAGTTGAAAACCCCCGAAGTAAATGGAGGTTTCTGGCTGGGAAAGTCAACTACGGGTGATTTTGCAGCAAGCCGGTTTGATTACCGGATGGTAATGAGATTAAAACACATCAATTTTCCCTGGAATTTGTGAGAATAACGATGTGAAATCATCAACTGTCCACGGAACATGGTGAAAGACACAGACAAAATAGCAAAAACAACGCGAATTTGGCACCATCATTGACGATAGCTTGGAGTCCCAGAACCCAGAACTGCCCCAAGTGAAATCCAAGTGGGCCAGGTGGTTTCAATCCATCCGAAACATCTGAAAGTATGTGTACCAATGTCAAGTTACATGGGTTTAGTATGGTTTAGTGGGATAGTGGGATTTAAGCATCGACAATAGGGATTCGGAATGATTATGATAATAGGGATAATGGTGATTGCTCATCCACAATGCAGATCTTAAGCAATAGTATATGGTGTATGGTCATCCCACCAACATTAGGTATTCCTTGCAATGGGTATCTTCTATGAATCAATGGATTGGTTTAAGGGAAAATCTACAGGAAACCATAGTTTTTACCATCAAATATAGGGGTTTCCTGTAATTTTCCCATCATCCAATTCTGTGAATGAATCAATGTTTTGAACATGGCACATTTTGGGTCATATGTCCAATCCGGGTATTCATAACCAGAGGGTACCTACATGGGAGGTACCAATCTAACTCTTTCGGCAAAAGGCCGAGTCTATGTCAAGCCTGTCAGCCTGTCATGAAAGTCCTCGTTGATAGGGTGAGGCCTCCCAGTTGTGCTTATTGGTTTATAAACCCCATGAATACTATAGTTGTCTCCTTCATTACCCTAGTGAGCAAAGTTACAGTATGTGCATCAACTTAGCTATTGTTGGGGGCCCCAGCTGGTATGGAGATATACCTTGACCTTCAACAATGATGTATAATGATATAAAAATATATGTATATATATATCATATAAATATACATAAATCAGGTGTATGAGTGCCATCTAAGTTGATACTACATCAGGTGTATATCATAGTATATGTCACTTTGTTGTGTTTACCACATCAAATCCCCTTCAACTTGGGTCGCCTTTCGACCGGATTTTAGGGCCAAGAAGCATCGCAGCATTGTTTGCACGGCTCGCAGTTGATTTGACTGCACACCTGAAACACGTTGGCCCACACAAAAAAGAGTGATCAACGATCCCAGTATCTGGTTTTCTTCACTATGGAGTTATAAACGTACCAACTTAGTGATCTAGCTCACTGGGCCAGCAGGGGGTACATACATTTTCATCCAGATTCATCCAGTACAATCTAGTATAATCCACTATAATCCACAATAATCCACTAGTAATCAACTATAATCCACTAATCCATTGATAAAGTATACATCCCCACAATTTTTCATGGTCAAATATCCCACCCTATCCATGGCTTCAACGACCCCCAGGCACCCGCAGAAGCTCGGCGCCTTGCCGCACTCCACGCAGGCCTTCCCCGGCAGAGCACAGACGTCTTTGGCACAGTTGAAGACCTGGGCCCGGCAGCCCGGTCGATGAAACCAAGGTGGAATGGAAAGGCAACAAATATAAGGCTGTCCTACATTGGGGGTACCCCAGCTGGATGGTTTATAAGGGAAAATCCCACTTGAAACTGGATGATAAAATGGGGTACCCCCATTTCAAGAAACCTCATATGGGATACTTCGATAAGGAATGTCACCGGGTATATGGACCTCTGTGTAGGGGTTATAAACCAGTTACTAACTTGGACGCACACCAAAGTGCTCTACGTCAACCAGGACACAACCAACAACAAGAGGGTATATAGACTATGGCGAAAACGCGTCTTGTAAAAGAAACCACGACTTGAACCAAATAAATAACAACCTGTGGATTTTTTGGTTGGTTCCATCCCCGTTTTTTTTTAGCTAAAATGAAATCCCTGTTTCCTGGTTCTTCGATCCCCCTTTTCTTGTTCTGGGACTGCAGATTTCACTGCCCCGGGCCCCTGCGCCAAGTCGCATGGATCATCACGCCGCGCCTCTTCCGTGAGTGTCACGTGGCACTCAGACACTGAACTACGACCCTTGAGAAGAAAAATCGCGGGGACAAGACACGGATACTTGGTGGCTCATGCCAGGAATCGTAAGTGGATTAAAACCCCAGTCAGAAATGCGAGAGGTACGGCAAATCCACCTATAAGTAGGGTTATAGCCCACTTACGAAGTGGGATGAGCCACCAAGTACCAGGTGGTCATTCCAAACCAAACATGTACTGTATCGTAAACTGCTAGTAAGTAGCATGGATATGGGTCGGATTTTCACTCTTTTGAGACCGATGGGGACAGCACACCATTTCTATCAAACATGAACTGTTGATTTGTAGCATTTACACCATTTTATTTTTGTGATACGCAATTCGACCTATCTAGTGCCCATATCCAAGATTGGAGAAAACCAATAATAGTAGATAATAGCAGTGTAAGTATAATATGACATGAGTGCTAGAACATCCACTGGAGCTAAATGATACGTCCAAGAAAGGTCAGTCTATGAATAACGGACAAAACCCCATTTAGTTCGATAAATTTCACAGCTATAATAAACCACCATTTATATAAGATTCTCAATTACAATGTTTGATTACCAGAGGATAAATCCAAAAATCTCTATTACAACTAATTAAACAGAAGGGGTACTAATTATAATACTCCACAATAATCCATTATAATCCCAAGAATTGCTTGGTTAAATAAGACTATGTGGAATAAAGTGGATTATCGTGGATAAGTATGGATCATTATGGTCCAAACGTGAATCAATAATAATCGTATTAATAACAAGGCATCTGACAACCGTGCAAGACCGATTCGCCTTGCATGGATGTTCATGGTTTTCTAAACAGTAATGAAATGACAATGGTTCCAACTCCAGTATGCCGAAACTGAATGTGTTGTGAACTGTGAACACTTGTGCATGGTTGGTGCCTTATTTAACGAACCACCAAAATGGGGAAACAAAATTCTAACTCTTGTAGCTTCGAATATTCATGGCTTAAATCCCTTCACGAAGGGGCCCCCAAGTCATGAGATTCCATAAAATGTATATCCATCAATAAATCCATCTGTTCGCCTAGTTACAAACCAACTTACGTACCATCGATTGTAAATATCAAGTTTTGCTGGTTAAGTCCACATGTTTGCTTAAAAATCGTAAAAAAATCACGTAAACTATGACATTAACTATATGTGTAGATATAACCATACAAATCCCTATGAAACCCATATCTCGTTTGGGCTCCCCCTTCCAGTTTTCGTTGCTTTGTGGCGGAGATGTCCAGCTTCCGACTCTGTGCACTGTGGAACCGGGCCAAATCTCTCGGCAGCTTCCTGGAGGTTGATGGCTTTCAAGTGCTGTAAACCATGGGACTTCTGGTCTATTTATAACCAGCCATAGTGGAAATATGATGACATTTACATACATATAATATATATAATATATTATATATTATATATAGATATTAAATATATTATATACATATTATATATTATATATATATATATTACATATTATATATATTATTATATATATAATATAATATATATATATATATTTAATATGTAATATATATAATATAATATGTAGATAATATAATATATATACTATAAATATATATATATATATATATTATATAAATTATATATATATGTATTTGTTTAGATATATCCAACTGAATATTGGTTTATAGATTTCGGGTTTCCAGTTTAAGAACCACCACCAACAGGAATTCGATGGGGTTTGATGGGATTAAATGTGGTTCAATGGGGCTTGATGGATAATGAAACATATTCTGGCTGAAATTCCAATATCTGGGATTAAGATGACTAAACAATGGGGAATCATCTGATTTCATATGATTTAACCAACATTACTGGGAATACCATCGGAATACAATGGGTTTATAATATGATATTTACATGGGCTAGCTACATGTTATTTACATGGGCAAACTACATGGGATTCATGGGTTATTCATCAGGAACACATGGAAAACACACACGCACAAATATATATATATTTGAATAATGATAATATATGGGAAAATATGGGAAAATAATTGATATCTTAGATATTTTGCAAAAACATCACAATATTCATTTGAGCAGTGTTCAAAACCCTCTGTTGTCCCTTTTAATATGGTGCCTGGTTCAACCGGATTGCCAGAATGGATGATGATAAACCCCAATATTTTGGGTAGTATAATCCAAAATAATTTTATATTAACCAACCAGGGTTTTGAACACTGCTCATGAGATTTGTGGCATTGAACTAACAATAACGGCAATACAATGGGTAATACAATGGAGATATTGGGGATATTCCATTGGACAAGAAACTATAGGGACGTATTGGGGGAAATAATGATGATGCATGATGGTTTAATAAGTTTAATACATGTGCCATGGTCCATCTACATGATCAATGGTAGAATAAAACAGGATCCGATTGATTGGAGGTACGTTAGTACCATGTGTCTGGCCATATTTTATGGGGATATTCCCTTACATAGGCCTGAAAAATAGGCCTTATATATGGTAGGTACCTCCGGTTTAGGTTCCTGAAATGGCCATTGACATGAGATTAAGATTGATTAATTGCGTATGGTCATCCCATCATGCGTGGGGAGCACAACAATTGTTTCTGGATGAGTTGGTGGGGCTGCCCAGTGCGATCCATTGCAGATATAGCGAAAAAGGTCATTGGGCAAAACAACGATTTCTGTTTGACCGATGCTGCTCTCGGAAACCAAAAAAAACATCTGAATTCAATCGGCTTGAACCAATCCTTTCAATCCAATTCCAATGTTCAACCGGGAACCAATCGGATTCAGGTCACTCTGTCGCGGCTCTGTTCATGTAGCGGGAATGCCGGGATGGTTTAGCCATCCAGTGGTGTTTATACCATGGTTGGATTGGGGTAGACGGTTTGTCCAATGGATAATTGATGTTATTCTGGATAATCCACATCCAATGCTTTGTCCAATTTTATGCCAATAGTTGAATAACTGGATGGATTGGTGATATTCAACTATTCCCGGATTTTGCACAATCTCCGAGTTCCATGGATCAAGATCTCCCCACCGAAAATCATGAGGATTCAACGCCCCCTTCATGTCGGTGACCATACGTCCAAACCTTAAGGGGAGTGTCACTGAAATGGGGAGGTTTGTCTGATTCATACCAGGCTTTGTTGGTTAAATCGCCAACGATAGCGGTTTATAGACATGGTCAATCTTGTATTACAATGCAAAAAGTAAATCAGTCCATTCGTAGACAAGCAAAGTGAGACGCCTACCCACCTATTCAAGGTTGACCCCATAGATGCCCCTTGATCCCCCGTGCAATTTGGGTCCCTCATCCAATACCGACATCTCATTCAACCCCAAAGCTGGACTTAACATAAACCCTCCCCCAAAATTACACTTTCTATGGGTAGTATAAAACATCAATACATGGGTGGTTTCTTATCGCTGTGCTAAGATTCGTTTTTATCCTTTTTTGAACATTCACCCCAAACATATACATTTTTCCCACTTCCTTTGATCACAATATGCTTGATTTGAAATTCCAATTATGTTGCTTAACTTACTATTTATAACCATTTTGGAGGGCTGATTGAAATCCTCATGATTATGCCATGTTGTTGATCAATGGTAAATTGCATAACTTCTAAATACAGCCCATAGAAATCACAATGTATATTGATTATGCACATGTATATAGTTTATATATATATATATATATGACATCCCCTGGTATCCCTATTACTCTTTGGCAATTTCACAGAGGTATGGAACATCACCACTTTTAAATGTTTTTAAAAGGTAAAGCAACTCAAAGTGGGCAATTTTCCCTTGGTTAAATTGCTAGAGGGTATATCCCATTAAGTTCCATGATATAGCATCAATATTATGATGCTATATGGTATTATTATCATATCCTCTTGGATTCCCTACTTTTTCCCTTAACAAAATCTCAGGGCAGCAAACACCACTGCAACTCCACCTGCAGAGGCAAAGCGCCGGCTTCCACCAGACGCTCGACGATCCACTCCTTGGAGAGTTCCTCTGGGGAGGAACAAGTCGTCGTCCCTGGCGATGTTTCGGTGGTTGCTAAGTGACTGTGGCGCCCCCCCAGTGATGTTTGTTGGTCTAGAACCCCCATGAAATACCATAGATGTATGTATCACAAACCCAAGAGAAATTGGAGTTATGAACCAGCCAGTTATGTTTGTTGGTTAGTAAACCATAGTAGCTACAGGTTCATCTACCATGAGCCCATGTGAAATTGGAGTTATAAACGCACCCCAACTTAGGGGTCGCTAACAGCGCCGCTAGCCAAAACAAGGACAGCAAAATGAAGAGATCCATGGGTCAAACTCAGTTCGCATTTGGGTTGACCCACCAACAGATTTGCTTGACCTGAGGCATGGCCAATCTTAATTAGATAACATGCAAAAGTCAGGATGGTTGAATTAATGATAGATCAGTATGAATCTGCATTGAATCAATTATATATACATATGGTATTCCACCTTTCCAACTATTCAACCACCTGAAGTTATGCAACTACAAACATTTACCCAGAGTTCTGCTTTGTTTCAGATACTTTTGAACATAGTGGCAGTCCTTGATTGGCTGTACCTCTAGCATGGTTTACTGTCTACTTTCACTGACCTTGGTGGTTCTTTTCATTCTTGTTTCATCAGTTTCTCTGTTATTTTCGTTGCCTATCTTGTTTGGTTGGTTGGATTGGCTGTATACCAGTATTCACCCTTCAAAAATAGAGTTTAAGGGTGGTCAAACGTTCATCTGATGACCCTGGCGGGTGAAGTCACATAAATGGTCATTTGATAGGCTCATGAGAAAATCTACGGGAAAACATGGTTTTCGTGTTCAACATGGGGTAAGCCACCAGCCAGCTGTACTGGTCACATATCCCACTACATCCCCATTTAAGAGCCCTTCAAAACTTCAACAACTCGTACAATCACAACTTTTTTAATCACAACAAAATTCCAAAACTATCAAGTGGTTGGGAAACTCAATTCATAGCTCCTCGGCTCCCCATTTTGCTAAGGAATATGGATACCCATAGCCATAGCTCCAAACCGCTTTCTTGGAACCGATAGAAACCGTGGCAAAACCTTAGGAGGTGGTACCCAGCTTCGTTACATCCATAGTTCATGGACGTTATAAACTAACAATCACATCACTGGGGGGCACCACCTTGTATGTATATATTGGTCTATAACTAATACATTCAAATGGGCTAGCCATTACATTCCATGAATATCCCATTGTTAGGTTTCCATAGTTCTCCATTGATATCGTGAGGTTTCCATAGTTCTCCATTCTCCATTGATATCCCAGTGAAAGATAAATTTCCCTATGTCGACTGACTCAGGTGCGCCTCGACAACTGGATGCCAGTGCCTTTTTCAGAGAGGTGCGGTGTTGGGATATGACACTTCAAATGGAAGTTTCCTAAAATGGGGTATCCCCAAGTCAACATGGGTTCAATACTAAAAGATCTTCAAATTTGGATGAAAAATGGGGTATCCCGGATCGAAGGAACTGCCAAATTCATACGGAAATGTAATACGAACTGATTAGTAAGATGGTAAACATCAGTGAGCCCAATTCATGTGGATGGACAAAACTTTCAATGTAATGAAGTGTAACAAATGAAGACAACTTCAAAACTACAAGTGACACAACTCTGGCAACAAAGAGGTCAGGACCTTCGTGGGTAACTGGGGCCAACAAGGCGAAAGTATGCAGGGTGCAGGTCCCTCAGTCTGCGTCTAAGTGGTGGATGCTTTCAGAAATTGCCAGAGACGTCATCTTGGCACCTGGACCTGCTGATCACTGATCTTCGAAGAGTCTGTCGCAAGTCTTCCAGAAGCAGTAGAATGCGACAAAATTCGGCTAGCCTGGTGGATTTCAAGGCTTTTTTGCTGTTTTGGGGGTTCTTCAATGGGTTTCTGCTTGGGCAAGCTCTTGTATAGGTCTTCCCCTTGCAGCTTGGCCTCGGCGCGTCAGACTACATGACAATGACGTGTTCGTCTTGGAGGCACCTTTTTAAGGGGGCAACCAAAGGATGCTGTTCTCAAGAAGGGTCAGGCTGCAGCTTATCTGGTTGGTGGTATATCTACCCCTCTGAAAAATATGAGTCAGTTGGGACTATTATTCCCAATATATGGAAAAATCAAAAAAATGTTCCAAACCACCAACCAGTTGTTACTCTTATCTGATTAAATGAGCCGTAACCCCAAAAATAACCACTGCCTGTTTTGGATAACAACACACTTAAACATCAGATCCAATTTCAAAATAATCTGAGAGGAGCATCAACATTCAATCACCAGTTTGATTCACCTGCTTGGCTCGTTGGCTTTGATTCCAACCCATATGATCAATGGTTTGCCACTGTGGGATCTCAATCAACAGATATGAACCATTCACGAACTATAAGCGGGATCGTAACCATGAGCAAACATATAAAAAAATATACAACCATATAAAACCGCAAGACTCGGAATGGAATAAACACACCAACACTACTGATTGGGGGTACAGCCAACATGCGATGGGACAAACATGGGGCTTATTAGGGGCAAATCTTCACCCCCCACAACCATGATTGGAAGGGTTTATTAACCATCAATTTAAATAGTGGTTTAAGGGCTTATATAAGGGGTACCCCAAATACCCCATTCAGTATGTTTAAGTGGCTTATATATAGCCCTAACCATTTAATTAATATCTGGGTTCCATGGGTTTCAAAAGCTAGCTCTAATGACTTGGATGATTTGGGGGTGCCCCCCATGAATTGGGAAACATCTCTGCCAATCTTTGTGGGGAGTTCCGGACATGTTCCCTTCGTCCAATTCTGATGCACCAATCTTGGTGAAATCCAGATGTTGGTGGATCAATGGGAATTCCAGGATCCTAAAACGGAGGTACGTTAGTACCATATGTTTGGCCATATTTTCTGGGGATATTCCCTTACATAGGCCTTCTATAGGCCGTATCTACCGTAGGTACCTCCATTTTAGGATCCTGGAATTCCCAGTGAGTGGATGAACAAGCCACAATGTGGTCCCCCAGCTACAAGTTGACTTACCCATTCACTTCAAATATATATATATATACACCCAACCGTTAGCCTACTTCTAAACTTCTAAACTATTTATGCTATTTGCTAGTTACCATCTGGTAAACGTTAACAGTTCGAAGTGAAGAACCCGCCATTTGCAGATCATTTTCCACAGGGTTTTCCCCATGAGTTTTTCACATCTATGTTACATGTTAGTTTACCCTGGGGCACCCTCTGGTAAACTAACATAGCTATGGAAAGTGGCCCATTTATAATTGATCTACCTATTATAAATGGTGATGTTCCATAGTTATGTTAGTTCACCCTAAACAAAAATATCAACATCTATGTTAGTTTCAATCTTTCCACATCCACATCTATGTAAATGTATCCAATTTTTTCTTGGCCAAAATCATGCCCTTAAAGCCACTAGAGCAGGCAACGTCACGCCTTCTCAGTGCCTTCTTCAGCTCCACCTGGAGTTAACGGATCGAGCTGTTGGAGACTACCAAAACACACGGGCTTACTATGGAGATAACATTTATAATATGTCTCCAACGTATATCTCCAGCTTACCTATAAACGGAGGCAAAATATGGAGATATGGAGATATACTGGGTATAAAATGGATTATAGTCAATTTGTACGCAAGATATCCATTTTAGTAAAAAAACATGTTTGATACCCCACGATGACAACCAAATCCAAAGTTTATTTATACCATCCAGTCACGCAAAATTTGCTCTGCCGTGCACATTTGGTCCTGGGCTGAAACCTGCGCGAGTTAGCGTCTTGCAAACTCGGAGGTGTGAGCGCTCAAACCTGCGCCGCATGGCTCAGGAAACAACCGAGCGCCGTTCTCACGACATTGATGAGATCATACCTCAATGCCAAGGCACTGGAGTGAAATTCTGAAGAAACAGGTTTTCAACTAGTGTAGTAGAACCAATCATAAGCCATCCACAGTTTCACCCGAAATGGTGGGTCAAAACCATTCAAAAATGGAGGATTAAGTTCGGGTCTACCCCGTGTCTGTCTTCGAATGACTAACCGTACAGCAAATCTTCACCTGATTGTGAAAAAATCACCATGAATCTAGATCATTTGCAAGGGAAGCCCATGGATTTTTCATATCTATGCTAGCTTACTGGAAGGTAAATCCCAGATTCTTAAGCCCCAATTTCTGGGGACAAAACCGCCATTTTTGATGGTAAGGTCCGGTGACTGAAGGGTACTTGGGCCTTGACCACAAAAAATGTTCACCAGGGGTAGCTTCCATCTGCTTTGCAGCACCTGCAGCGTGCATTTTTGCCAGGAGGGTGTTCAAGCACATATTCAAAATCCTCCGAAATGTGCATGATTACACTATATATATGATAATGTATGTATATATGTATTTAAATAAACAAAAATAAATAATAGTGTTACTATATTCCCGAGAGCGTCTGAGCGCAGGGTTCTTCCCATAGTGGGGGTCTGTCTCTCATCTTCTCATCTTCACATCTTCTCAACTTCACATCTTCTCACTTCACATCTTCTCATCTTCACATCTTCACATCTTCTCATCTTCACATCTGCTCATCTTCACATCTGCTCATCTTCACATCTTCTCATCTTCACATCTTCTCATCTTCACATCTTCTCATCTTCACATCTTCTCATCTTCACATCTGTTCATCTTCACATCTTCTCCTCTTGCCCTCTTGGCCTCTTGCCCTCTTGCCCTCTTCTTCACATCTTCTCATCCTCACATCTTCACATCTTCATCACATCTTCACATCCTCACATCTTCACATCTTCTCCTCCTGCCCTCTTGCCCTCTTGCCCCTCTTGCCCTCTCCTTCTTTTTTATTTCTCTTCTGAAGGCGGGGGCCGGGGCAGTGCCAACGAGATGGCACGAAACGCAACCCTTTCGCACGAAATGAGGTTCGATCGCCAAAAACTGAGGAAAAATTGCGATTTGAAGGTGTCCGCCGCAACCCTTTCGCACGAAACCAGGTTCGATCGCCAAAAACTGTGGAAAAATTGCGATTTCAACTTGTCCGGCGCAACCCTTTCGCACGAAACGAGGTTCGATCATCAAAAACTGAGGACACATTGCGATTTCAAAGTGTTCCGTGGACCTTTTCGTAAAAGCTTCTGTGTGTAAAAGCGTCTGTGTGTAAAAGCTTTTGTGTGCAAAAGTGTCTGTGTGTCAAATTGTTTGTGTGTAAAGGCGTTTGTGTGTGAAAGCGTCTGTGTGTGTGCAAGCGGCTGTGTGTAACTGTGTGTGTGTGCAAGCGTCTGTGTGTAAAAGCTTTTGTGTGCAAAAGTGTCTGTGTGTCAAAGTGTTTGTGAGTAAAAGCGTCTGTGTGTAAAAGCGTCTGTGTGTAAAAGCGTCTGTGTGTAAACGCGTCTGTGTGTAAAAGCGTCTGTGTGTAAAAGCCTCTGTGTGTAAAAGTGTCTGTGTGTCAAAGTATTTTTGTGTAAAAGCGTCTGTGTAAAAGCGTCTGTGTGTAAACGCGTCTGTGTGTAAAAGCTTTTGTGTGCAAAAGTGTATGTGTGTAAAAGTGTTTGTGTGTAAAAGTGTCTGTGTGTAAAAGCTTTTGTGTGCAAAAGTGTCTGTGTGTAAAAGTGTTTGTGTGTAAAGGCGTTTGTGTGTGAAAGCGTCTGTGTGTGTGCAAGCGTCTTTGTGTAACTGTGTGTGTGTGCAAGCATTTGTGTGTAAAAGCTTTTGTGTGCAAAAGTGTCTGTGTGTCAAAGTGTTTGTGTGTAAAAGCGTCTGTGTGTAAAAGCGTCTGTGTGTGTAAAAGCTTTCGTGTGTAAAAGCGTCTGTGTGTAAAAGCTTCTGTGTGTAAAAGTGTTTGCGATGCAAACTATTGTTTTGTACTTGTGCTATATTGTCTTGATACTCCTCTTCTCGACTGCCTATAACACATCTGTAATATATTGTTTTGTAATATGGTGTCTCCATACTAACAAGAGAAGACCCTGCTCCTCTACGCTCTCGGGCCATCCGTCGCCTAGTTTTTCTATTACCATCCTCATCATATTCGTATTACAACATACAATTTTCTGCTCATGGCTTGGACTCAGCCGTGCACTTCCTGTCCTTGATCTGGCAGAGAGGTCACCGGCCTCGGCTGGGGTGGTTGGGATCGTGTGGCCCCTGCGATGAAAATCCTGGAGAGTTTGGTATATGTTATAGATATGTGTATATATATCGTATAAACATAAAATCACATTTCAATATAACTCAAAAATATTGACAAGTGATCTTCTTTATTTCGAAATTTGATGTTGGAATCCAAGTAGTGTAGATTAGCCAACTGCAGTTTGTAGCCAATTGGCTGAAAGTTAGATTGATGATTTTCACAACAATTTTTCAAAATGTCACAATTCAAAACCGTTAGCTATATATAGCGGGATGGTTAAATACCTGGGTAGCGTGTGTCTATTCTGGTTTAACCAGGGGTGACACAAGATTTTCCCCAGCCCACCCATGGTTTCACAAACAAATGAAAAGTAACCAACAGATTTGCTAGCCATGTCTGAGTAAGCTGCGCTTGAAGTAGGAACTCAGCAGTGGAGCGAGTCCAGTGTTGACAGTTGTTGGACCTCAGAAATGGTGCAATGCAATCATTAACGGTAATACAGTTTGTCATCACATGTGCCGTGAACATGTAACATGGGATGAATGGGTTTTGATCGTCCCATCATGAAACTGGGAATCCAAACATGATGGGTGTAAACCTTTTTTTTAGTCCTTATCATGAAATAGAGTGATGGCTATCCTCCAATATGCGCATAAAAATTCAACTTGAGACCATCGCACTCTACTTGCCTAGGCCCCCTAGGCCCCGGCAGCAAGTCGTATGCAGAGCGACTCACTGGATGATGGTCCCTGCGCAACACCAGGACACTGACTGATTCATGGCTCCTGGTCATATTGTTCTACTGATTCAGAGAAAAACTGAGATCAACACCGAAAGAAGTCTGGGATAATCAATATTAATCAATCATGGAGCAGTACAATGCGATGCTCGGCCCTTTGTAAATTTTGTCAACGGATAGCTCTACCGAAGTCACGACCACCTTTGTTTAAAACAGCAAGCAACTGTAATCGCAGCGGGGGAAACCTTTCATGAATTTCCTTCCCACAGCAAGCTGAGTTGGAAAACGGTGGCAAGGAACATGGAGGAGTCTCGCGATGCCTAAATTTTGAAAGGTCGCGCACGCAGCTGGTTTCCTTCCACTTCATTTCGCTTGGTACATAGAATATTTTTAACAGTGGGCGTTGAACAATCCAAGCCGGAAGGAAAGGTTTGCGCTATTGCAATTGTGGCGAATGCCGAATCAAAGTGGGTGGGTCGGACACTCCAGGGTTCTTATTCCAAAACGCCAAATTGGAAATTGTTGACGGGCTGGGTTCAACTGTGGCTCAACGTCACCGATCCGCAGAAAACACAGATTGTTTGAAAGGTGAGCTGTTCCTGCAATAGCAGCATCTGCTGACCCAGTGGGTGATCTTGTTGAACAGCCTGGTTTCCAAACCACAAAGTATCACAAAATTCAAATCTCCAACCAAAGAAACTGCGCCAGGCAATTGCAGGTTCAGATCCAGGATTTTTCTCGTTGACACTGCTGTTGTACGTTTACCGGGGCGCAGGTAGAGCGCTACAATGTGCACAGTTTTCTTAACAGGAGACATCCCCAATGCGAACTTGGACCATTTCAACTTTTGCATTTCCAAGAATATGCCTTCCGCAAGAAAAAAAGGTCAGTCTCTCATGAAAAACAATCACAGACTCCGGAACCACCAGCATGATGCAATCTCCATGCCCCAGGATTCGCCTGACAAACCTGACGAGCTCTGAGAAGCTTCTTGTCGTTCTACCAAGGTACCTGCACTAGTGGCTGTCATCAAAGAGTGCGTGTGACGCTGGACACGCCGCCCGCGCCTCTTCTCATCTGGAAAAGCTCCGTATGCTGTCCTCCTCAGCTAGATAGATAGATAGATAGCTAGCTAGCTAGATAGATAGATAGATAGATAGATAGATAGATATAGGTAGGTATAGGTAGGTATAGGTAGGTATAGGTAGGTATAGGTAGGTATAGGTAGGTATAGGTAGGTATAGGTAGGTGTAGGTAGGTGTAGGTAGGTGTAGGTAGGTGTAGGTAGGTGTAGGTAGGTGTAGGTAGGTGTAGGTAGGTGTAGGTAGGTGGTAGGTAGGTAGGTAGGTAGGTGTAGGTAGGTGTAGGTAGGTGTAGGTAGGTAGGTATAGGTAGGTATAGGTAGGTATAGGTAGGTATAGGTAGGTATAGGTAGGTATAGGTAGGTATAGGTAGGTATAAGGTAGTATAGGTAGGTATAGGGTAGTATAGGTAGGTATAGGTAGGTAAGGTAGGTAAGGTAAGGTAGGTATAGGTAGGCAGGTATAGGTAGGTAGTATAGGTAGGTAAGGCTAGGATAGGTAGTGTATAGGTGGTCGGTAGTATTAGGTAGGTTATAGGTAGGTATAGGAGGTCTAGGTAGGTAGGTATAGGTAGGTATAGGTAGGTATAGGTAGGTATAGGTAGGTATAGGTAGGTATAGGTAGGCATAGGTAGGTATAGGTAGGTATAGGTAGGTATAGGTAGGTATAGGTAGGTATAGGTAGGTATAGGTAGGTATAGGTAGGTATAGGTAGGTATAGGTAGGTATAGGTAGGTATAGGTAGGTATAGGTAGGTATAGGTAGGTATAGGTAGGTATAGGTAGGTATAGGTAGGTGTAGGTAGGTGTAGGTAGGTGTAGGTAGGTGTAGGTAGGTGTAGGTAGGTGTAGGTAGGTGTAGGTAGGTGTAGGTAGGTAGGTAGGTAGAAAATCAGAGAGAGAGCACAAGGGAGAGAAAGATGGGAGACATCAATCACCTTTCGATCCATCAGTGGCCTTGCTCTGCCATCAATGATTCACAACAACCAATCTCTCCTATACGTTTCCTATTTTTGAAACTTCCGCCACCGCCTTGTGCGGTACTACTGGTATTGACAAGTGATCTTCTTTATTTCGAAATTTGATGTTAGAATCCAAGTAGTGTAGGTTAGCCAACTGCAGTTTGTAACCGATTGGCTGAAAGTTAGATTGATGATTTTTATGACAATTTTCAAAATGTCACAATTCAAAACCGTTAGCTATATGTAGCGGGATGGTTAAATACCTGGGTAGCGTATACCTGGGTAGCGTGCGTCTATTCTGGTTTAACCAGGGGTGACACAAGATTTTCCCCAGCCCACCCATGGTTTCACAAACAAATGAGAAGTAACCAACAGATTTGCTAGCCATGTCTAGTCTGAACCTCGTGCTGAGTCTGAGTAAGCTGCGCTTGAAGTAGGAACTCAGCAGTGGAGCGGCTCCAGTGCTGCAGTTGTTGGACCTCAGAAATGGTGCAATGCAATCATTAACGGTAATACAGTTTGTCATCACATGTGCCATGATCATGTAATATGGGATGAAAGGGTTATGGTCGTCCCATCATGAAACTGGGAACCCAGACATGATGGGTGTAAACTGTAAACGATTTAAAAGTCCTTATCATGAAATAGAGTGACGGCTATCCTCCAATATGGGCATGAGAATTCAACTTGGGACCATCGCACTCTACATGCCTAGGCCCCGGCAGCAAGTCGTATGCAGAGCGACTCACTGGATGATAGTCCCTGCGCAACGCTGATCTGACTCGGCCCTTTGTAAATTTTGTCAACGGATGGCTCTACCGAAGTCACGACCACCCTTGTTTAAAACAACAAACGTTAACTGTAATCGCAGTGGGGAAACCTGTCATGAATTTCCCATGGATCCTCAGGTAAGTCAATCCAACATGATGGTCCAGTAAGTTTTGCTTGAATATATGCTTGGATTGCATCAGCGAGTTTCACATCATTCCCGGGTAAACACCCGTAGAAGCTAGCCCCGGGATGCCTCAAAACGTTGCTGGAGAGTTTCCGAGGTCCTGGAAGAATGCGGCCTCCCAGAACTGGTTCTTTACTTGGTTCCCAAAAAGTATACCACGTCGCTTGAACGTGCGGTTCGGATGACCCTTGGGGAGCTGAAAGTTCTTCTCCACACAGATTCCATGAATTCTAGCCATGTGCACCTCTTTCCCGGTCTTCTTTGCTTCGGCTACTACATCATCATATTCTCTCACCACACTGAAATCATAGACTCCCTCAGCATGTTAGCCTGGCCATTCTTTACGCATGGATTGAAGAGCATCATCATTCTCCATCATTTCCTTTCCACCGACAGGTCTAGCTACTGCAGTATTAAACATCTTGTTGATATTGATGCCATTGGTTTCGCCATTCAACTTTTCATGGTGAGCCTCATGTTGGTTGATACATGGCATACATGGGAATGAATGATTACCCACCATACTTTCATTAATCTTCAAAGTGTCGTGTTTAAGAAGATGACATGAAAGCTGCACATGATGAAGTATTGGTATTTCAAGGAAAGTATGGCGTACACAGTACGAGCCCAGCGTCGCTGAGGAAGTAGGTGATGTCGAACCTGATGATGCAGACGAAAATGATGAGGATATCATCGACGCTGATGAAGAAGATAGAGGACCCCGACTGAGCAAGAGAGGAGCATTGAAGAGTGAGGCAACGTCGAGGGAACACCTCCTCACGCACAGGTTCAACAACCCTCAGTATGAGTCATGCGTTCGAGCTGAGATGAAGCACCGGAAGCATTTCGCGGAGCATCCCAGAGGAAGCTCACAAAGGTCGGAGACTTGGTAACCTTTGACTACGTCGACAACCGTCAAGTCTATGAACAGGACTATGGCGCTGAGAAAACCATCTTCGTGATTTGGGACAGGTACACTGGGATGTTCCAGGCGTACCCATCCGCCAGGAAAGACAGCAGCGCCGTTATCTTGGCGGTGAAGCAGTCCATGGGTCGGAGGAAGATCCGAGAAGCTTACTCAGACAAAGCCCCGCAATTGACCGAAGCAATGAAAGCCTTGAAAATCCCAATTGATCAGTCGCTGGCTGGAAAGACGAAGCACAATTCTGCTTGTGGCTACCACCACATGCTTGTTGGAAGCGGGAATTCCACAATGCTTTTGATGTTAGTCATCTACTGAACGTTGAGCCAAATGACCAGGAAATCAGCGCATGGTGCAAGCTTCATGGCGAAGAGTTTAAAGGGAAGATGATTCCTTTTGGAGCATTGGTCTACTTCAAGCCGAGCAGGGCAAGGCACGTGGAACAGAAGCACAAGTTTGATCCCATGGGCATCCCAGGCGTGTTTGCGGGATACGATTTGGCGCCGGGACTACAGTGGTCAAGGAAGTATATTGAGTTTGGGCACTGGCCGATTGGGCAAAGCAGAACCTGTCCTATGACACCAGTGCCCCGGTGCCGAAGTTGAAGACTCCGCACTACACGGAGAAGGTCGAGCTGAAGGAGCCGCTCGAGTTTCCCTGCAAGGCCAGCTATGAGAAGATCAACGTGACCATCGACGGATTGAAGGAGAAGGAGCGTCTGGATGGAAGCCCAGATAATCTCACCATTATGTATACCTCCCGGTGACGACAATGAAGAAAACGATGATGATGATGATGATGATGAAGATGATGATGACGATGATGATGATGATGATCATGATGATGATGATAATGAAGATCCAGGGGGAGGAGATGGAGATGGACCCGGCGGCGGAGGTGGTTCTGCCATCGATGCTGAAATCCGAAGAGACGTTGCAATGGAAGGCGCATTGGAAGCTCCTCGACGGGCGGATTTGCCCCCTCCACCTGGGCTCGAACAGGTTATACATGAGCCAGGTCCCGAGATTGAAATCCCCGAGGACACGCCTGAACACTATCTGAAGGGGAAGGCTGGTAATGGCATTGTATATCCCAACAATGACGGTGAAAGGGTCAAGATTGATAAACGAGGGCGTCCATACTGGATCGATGAGAAAGGGTTCAAGAAGTTCCACAACTCTCTGAGACGTGACAAGTACACTCCGAAAGAATGGCAAAGGATTCCACATGAGAGACGAAAGGAGATCATCAAAGTCCAGGAAATTGAAGACGAGGCCGAAAGGGAAAGACGAAAAGTGGAACATAAGGTCAAGGAAGCAGAAGACAAAGCCTTGGAGAAAGATAAGAAGAAGAAATCAAAGAAATCTTCCGGTTCAAAGGACAAGCCAAAGAAGAAGGACGAAGACCATGATGTTGGAGTATCACTCAAACAGGACCATGTCAAACGGGGCAAAGTCTTCTACTATGAGCAACCCAACGCTTCCTTCGGAAGCACGGGTAGTACAAAAGGTATGGAGTGTGAATCCTCCGACACCGACGTGCCTGGTGATGATGACTTCCCCGTCGAGTGGGATGAGTGGTCGGAGTTCGAGAAAGGGTATGTACCAAAGGCAACCTGGACCAAGGACAATGAATATGACTTTGAATCTGGGAAGGTGGCAACGGCTGCTCCACGGTCATACCAACCGGCATAACAGCCCCTAGAGAGAAGAACGACTGTTGAAACTGAATCCAGTCAACTTCAGTGGGAGAATGCATAGAAGCAGCGCGGGCACCAACTACACGTTTGGCGACAACACTGTCGCAGTTGCCGAAGGTGGGAACCAATCATCACCGGGAACTGGAAACAGTGGGATTGCCATGGAATGGAACAACGTATCTTCCAGAGGCAGAAGCTCAGCGAGCAACAGGTCATCACGGCGGATGTCAAAACGAAGCACTCTTTGACGGACGCACCGAACGACCAGAAGAGCTACTACAAGATCAGGGACCCCTGATGGACCGCACGGCCAGGACTAGGGATACTCCAGGGAAACGGAGAACGGAAGGACCCTGTTCCGGGTTGCTTCTGGTAGCTCTTGGTTCTAATCTGGCGATGTGCTGCCTTGGTAACTTGCCCTACACAAACGACATGCACGAGCTGCGCGACCAGCAGTCTTTTCGCACACGGATGGCAGTCTTGAGCCATCAGTGCAGATGGAAGTTCAGCCTATGACTCATGCACTATTTACCGTTTACATCCCTTTGACATTTAAAATATGTCTCCATAGTATATCTCCAGCTTACCTACAACTGGAGACATAGTATGGAGATATGGAGATATACTGGGTATATCATGGATTATAATCAATTTGTACGCAAGATATCCATTTTAGTAAAATCCAAAGTTATACACCATCCAGTATCTTGGAACCAGCAGCGGATTGTCCTCATAAACTGGGAGTCCCGGCATTTAACCAACAGTATATGAGAATAGCTGGATTAAAAGCTGGGATAGACCTCCCAGTAATGATGATGATTGTATTATGATTATATTATCATCATATGTCTTGTTAGCAAACTTCCCATTAAAGATGCTGGCGCGGTTGTGGTTGTTGTGGTTGTGGTTGTGGTTGTTGTTGTTGTTGTTTTGTTGTTGTTGTTGTTGTTGACAAAATCACCGTATTGGGATCTTGTTCTTCCACTTGCATTGAAACGAACCTTCGCTCCTTATTACCGGGTTGTTGGTTGAAACTTGCTAACTGTTTCGCTGTTGGATTCTTTTTGTGCTTTGGTTCCTCCCGTTCGTACTTGCTGGTCCTCATCTGTTGTTGATCAGAATCCTTCCCTGTTTCAATCTGTATTTCCCCACTGCCATGATCATTGACCTCAGTCAATGTCTTCAGTACCAGGGCTATCTCCCCAAATCCCCGCATTTAGCGACAGTAAGGTATACTTCGCTTTGAAAGAGGCTATGATCTGACTTGCAGACCGCTATCAATTATCACTTGATATAACTAATAATCCACTTACCGTCCATCTAGACCTGTAAAACAATGTAAAGCAACCCAATCCTTCCCCTTACTAAACCACTTCCCAATGTCCTGATTTCAAATCACTTGGATTTGCCTAAACCATCCCCCCAAAGGAACCATAAACACATTCCCTATAGATTCCCCACATGGTGGAATCGGACAAATACACAATCACCTTAAGCAAATCCAAGACAAATTGGATATATCCCCCCCTTTGCGCATGCCAGTGGTAGAAGGTTATCCTAAACACAAAACACTCCAGTTACTCCATACTTTGATGTGCATCCCAACTCCTAGGTCGGTAAGAAACATGGCATATGCCAGTCATAGATATGAACATAACACCAATTTTCTATGGATTATATATGGGTAATGTTCACCATATACATTAGTGTTAGGTTTAGCAATGCTCTAAACCACCCACATATTGATGGTTTATACCATCCATTTGTGGAAACTCGGGGATGGTGGATCCTATTGCTTTGCCATCATTCCCCTCTGGTAAACAAAGAAAAAACTTTGTAAAATCACCATTTTGCTTAGGGAAATCAACGAACTAAATGGTCATTTTCAATAGCTTTTTGTATGTTTACCCGAGGGTTTACCGACCACATTACTAGGGTTTGCCAGAGGATTCAACATGTACCTACAAAGTGATGTCCACTAGTTAGCTAAGTTGGTTTATAACTCCAAAAACTATGGTTCATGATACCTACAACTATGATGGTGGGGTTTATAAACCAACATTCACATCACTGGAAAACCACCTTGTCATTACCAGGTAACTAATGCTTACTATCCCCATATGGATATCCTAATGGGACATGGAAAGTTTACCAAAGGCTCACTGGGATGCCCCAAGGCCGTTGGAGCGTTGGAGCCTCGTGGCATCGCCGGCATCGCCGGCATCGTGTCGGAGGAGCTGGAGATGTTGGAACTGGACCTGTGAAGGGGGAGGGTTTGAAGAAGTTATCATATAGGGTAATATATCCCATAGTAGGGTTATGATAATGGTTATGATAATATTATGGTTATATCATTATAGGGTATCTTATAATTATTATCATAACCATTATAGGGTAACTAATGATTATAATGGTTTTAATAATGGTTATGATCGTGGTTATGATAATGGTGATGATAATGGTTATAATAATCGTAAAAAATGGTTATAATAGTGGTTAGAATAATGGTTATCATGATGATAATATGTTCATTATTATGGTTATATATATATTGGGGTTTCCTGAAATGGGGTGGTACCCCGACATGGATGGTTTATGATGGAATATGAACATGGATGATTTGGGGGTACTCCTATTTTAGGATACCTCCATATCTATAGTTTATAACCCCAATAACTAGGGTTTAATGGTAGATACATCTATAGTTAATGGGTTTATAAAACAAGAAACCAAAAGGCCTATACCCTCCGGTAAACTAACAGTTTGCGAACTGGAAAATCACAATCTTACATAGTTCAATCAACTATTCTCATGGACAATTTTCAATTGCTATGTTAAATTACCAGAGGGTGTAGTCATAGTTTTATATTCCCATCATAGGGAGTTAATATATTATATAGCACAAAATAGGTAAATATATGATAGGTTATACATCCCCATTATTCCCATAATCGTTTTAATGGTTACATATAATGATTGTTATAATGTTGAGCATATCATTCGTATAACTAGGAATATGCTGGGATATTGCGGGAAGGTACAGTGCGAGTTATGGGATATAGTGGGATGTACATCCCATTACATTATATTACATTCCCAGTTACATAATGGGAAGATACTTTAAGTTGTTATATGAGGGTTATGTAGCTGGGAATTCAATGGGATATAGCGGGACTTTGTCTACTGGACTTGATTCCAAATACTGTGGTGCACCCAAAAATCATTGGGGTTTAAAGACCAAGGAAAATCCCCAGCATTAATCAGAAATTAGAATCATAGCAAATATACTCCCAGTTATAGGTGGCATAATCTAACCATATTTTACCATCAAAACTTGGGAGTTTTGACCTTCAAACATTGAAACTTTGGGGAAGTCAAGCGACCAACTCTGGTATCTTCAGGATCACTAGATTTTAGATGCAAAATAGGATATATCCCGGTGGTTCATTATGGTGGTTATATATATATATACGGGGTTTAAGATCTAAAACTGGTCAAACTGGTGGCTTTGAACTATCAGGAAATATCTCAGCGATTGACCAGGACTTTTCGGTTGTGATATGACCACCATTCTTGGAACCAGTGATACATCGGAAGAGTTGAGCAAGAAACCAACCACTACTGCATGGTCTGCCAACAAACAAAGCTATGTGAGACACTCCGAGACCTAATTTCCAACCTTCAAGCTTACAGAGTGCCATGAAAGTTGGCCTTTGTGGCCTGGTATGGGCCTCCATCCCATAAAATGAATGTGCATTTTTAAGCAGAAAATTATTAATTGGGTATGACCCTGCCCTTTGTGGAAAAATAAGCTGCATTTTGACCACGGCATTATCACTATTGATTGCTGGCTGCATCACATGTTTCAGCGCATGGCTAACTTCAGAGACTCAGCAAACAAATCAGACGATTCGTGCTTCCTCCGGCCATTACACAAGAATACATCTATCATCCATCCATCTATCCATCCAACCAAAACGGGGCACACACCAAAATGGGCACGTAATTGAGGAAAAACCTAGGATCATCCTGGAGAATTGGAGGTGCAATTTCAATCAAAGCCATCTTGCTGCTTAAAACAGCACAATTCTTAGAAGAACAGTGTCCGCTGTATCCTACCAGTACCTGTTGACCCAAGAGTGAAACCAAACTGAGTCAAAGGAAAGCGAAATCTTCTGTCCTTTATCGGCGTTGTCGGGCAACACCGCGGTCTCCATGTGTCGGTCTCTCAATGCGACGGCTTCTGGAACTGCCGTCCCGCCCAGTGCCAGTATCGAATACTCCCCGGCAGTGTCGGCATCAGCGACATAACCATGCAGGGGCCTTGTCCTTCACTACTAGCGCCCTGGTCTCAGCTCCCGCCTTGGAGAACAAACCTTGCGGAAAGCCTCGTAGACAGCAATCTTTTGCCTCAGACAATGGGGTAGACCCCTTAAAAACGGCAAATGATAACAAAGCATGGAATTGGGGAAAACCACATCCATCCATCAAAATTACACTGTCCATCTTTCTTGGCGGCCCTAGCCATGGCATGAAAGTCCATTGGTATGCATTCTTTGGTTTGGTGATCCTGCAGTGATGAAGAGTTGGTTTGGGCAAGATGCATGCAGAGGATTATCTGTGATACTTTGCAGACCATAATACTCATCTGGATACTCGTGTGTGGAAACATATGAAGATATGGAACTGCCCGACCAACCTTGTTTATCCAGCAAACTATCTGGAATATGTTGGAATATATCGAGTAAATTGCATTTTACCAGGTTTGGTTGGTGATGTTCCCGGTTTTGTCAAGCAATGGAATTTGCTGGTTGGCATAAAACCAATTACTGTATTCGACCAATCATCCGATTTTGGGTTGGTTTACCTTGGCAGTTTATTCAAACTTCTCATTCGGTTGATTAAAACCCCAGCAAGTGTTGGGCACTGAAAATGCAAAACATTCGTTACATATTCCAGGATACAATATATATCCCATGATATCCCTCCATCTCCCATGTTAGTAAGTCCCCGTTTGCCACATCGACAGCAAAAGCTGGCTCTTGGCGGACATCTGGGTCCCTGTCGCGCTTCTTGCGGTCAGGGTCTGCGAGAATGGGCGCAGCCGATCACTGCTTTTTCTTGTCATCAAGGCAGATTGACCTGGTCCAGTTTTTCCCTCATTCCACAGAAAACGGCTCCACTGTTGGGCCTGCACCGTTCTGAACGGTGGCCTGATCCAGTGGCCAGGACAAAGATCTCGGCAGCTCTTTGACTTCGGAGTAGTGCACGAACGAGTGACCTTGATTTCGCTGTTGTGACCTTACAATGTGAGGCCCCCAAGCTAGCTAAGTTGGTGCAAATAACTCCAATAACTATGGTTTATGGTACGCAAATAACTATAGTTACTGGGGCTTATAAACCAACTTATAACTGGGGGGCCTCACATTGTAGGTGGCTCCACCGTCCTGCAGGCACATTTTCCAGCTCTGCTCATCCTTTTGTGTGTGCCACACAGAACTCGCGAGGTGATAGGGGGAAGCGCCTGGCGGCCTCAAGTCTCACTGCTGGGACTGCGTCAGTGCCGTGTGCCCCAGTTGGGGTAATAACTACTTGATTGTTCACCCCAGGAATCGTATGTGGGGTACAACCCAGTTATAATTGGATTAAGCCTACTTATCGCTCTTACAACTGGGGTTACAACCCACTTATGATCTCTGGGATGAGCCACTAAGTATGGTTACTAATCCCCATCCCCGGTTCACATTCCCATTGCATGGTCCGAAATGTGTTGTTCTATCCCCTACATCCACCATGGTTTCGCTATTGGTGATTCATTCATATTAGAGGGATGATATTATTCATCCAATAAATCATCTGTTGCCACTATTCACCAATATTCCAATAACACCATGGCTGGAGGGGATATAATCAACTATAGTGATTTATCAACTATATTTTTACTAACTATAATAAAATTATGGTTGTATCTTGGTAACCATTGTAGTTAGAACTACTGTGGATGGTTGCGAAATCCTGCACCAGTTGGTAGATGGTTTATCCCCCCAAAAAATACATTTAGTACAGTGTTTCATAGTTCCCTATCGGTTGCCAAGTGGTGCAGGATTTCTTCCATCCACTATAAACTGACTTCTGAAAATGAGGTATATCCCACTACTTGGGGGTGCATCCCAGGCATTTTCCTATGAAATATGGCTGTGTCCTGTAATTGTTCCCTCAAACCAATCCATTGCCCAATCATATTAAATCCCAATTATTGTTGATGGTTAAATTCCCATGAAATCCCATTAAATAGGATATCCATATGGAGATAGTAAACATTAGTTACCAGGGGTAACTACAATGTGGGGCCCCACAGTTATAAGTTGGTTTACCAGCCCCATGAACTAGTTCTTTATAAGATGTTATAAGTATAATAAAACACAGTTGTTGGAGTTATAAGCCAACTTAGCTATCTAAGGGGCCCCACATTATACCATGGGGATATCATCAGTTCCTAACTGCCATGCACCCGGCGCCAAGGCACGCCACATTCGAAGACACCGAAGAAACCGAAGAAACGTCGCTGTGGCGGCGAGGCAAATCTGCGGACGAGGCAAAAAACGTGGCGATATTTGAAGGGAATGATCCATGAACCATGGGGAATGGCGATTCATTAGTTATAACTGGTTATTTCTATGGGATTATACATTCTATAAATGGGGTTTTGTTATAGTACTTATAACTGGTAAAGGGCCAAACATGTATGGGGAATGGTGAAGTAGTGCATTAGAATCCATTAGTTTATTAAACAAATCCCTTCTTTGTCCAAAGGCTGCTTCCAGACGTGGGTCCAACTTGGATGGGTTTTGGACACCCCGTAACTGCGGGGTGGTGGGAGAAACTAACAAAAACATACCTGGACTAATTAATTTTGAACTAATCCAGGATAGTTCCAGTTCGAAAGTTAGTCCATAAAGTCAAGCAGTTCGTGGATTAGTTCTTAAAAATCGCTAACGCATACATTCAGGAACAATCCAGAAACGCATTAATGTTGTAGACAACTGCGATACCATTAAAACATCAGAGAACAGCATATTATTGCCGCCTGCATGTGCATTCTGGTTTCAGCGATTCTCTCTCTCTCTCTCTCTTATTCCCCACCTGCCAGGTGAGGGTTGTTAGATTTTATGTCAGTTGCCTCCTCCTCCTCCTGCTTCTCCTGCTCCTCCTCCTCCTCCTGCTCCTCCTCCTCCGCCTCCTCCTGCCTCGTCCTCCTCCTCCTCGTCCTCCTTGTCATCCTTGTCGTCCTTGCTCAACTGCGACCCGCGATCCACAGTGTTCGCTGCCGGACCTCAACCACGACCACCCACGCCCAGTGTTCCCTGCCGGACCTCAACCACGACCATCCACGCCCAGTGTTCCCTGCCGGACCTCAACCACGACCAGCCACGCCCAGTGTTCCCTGCCGGACCTCAACCACGACCAGCCACGCCCAGTGTTCCCTGCCGGACCTCAACCGCGAGTATCCACGCCAAGTGTTCCCTGCCGGACCTCAACCGCGCCCAGTATCCACGCCAAAAGATATGCCACATAGAGTGCCAGAAGATATGCCAGATAGAATGTTAGAAGATATGCCAGATAGAATGCCAGAAGGTATGCCAGATAGAATGCCAGATAGAATGCCAGATAGAATGTCAGATAGAATGCCAGAAGATATGCCAGATAAAGTGCCAGAATGTTTGCCAGATAGAATGCCAGCAGATTTGCCAGATAATATGCCAGAAGATATGCCAGATACTATGCCAGAAGATATGCCAGATAGAATGCCAGATGGAATGCCAGAAGATATGCCAGAACATATGCCAGAAGATATGCCAGAACATCTGCCAGAAGATATGCCAGAACATCTGCCAGAAGATATGCCAGGTAGAATGCCAGAAGATATGCCAGATAGAATGTCAGATCGAATGCCAGAAAATATGTCAGATAGAATGCCAGAAGATTTGCCAGTAACAAAATATATAAATGTCATGGTGGGGATCACACGAAGTAAAGTAATTTTTTTGTGCCACCACTTTTGAAAAGTTACTTTCCGTTACATGTTTGTTGCCCCGCCACTTTGTATGAAAGGAAGAACTGGGCTGCAATATCAAAGTGATCATCAGAGTTCCCATGAAATCAGGCTCATTGGACATGACCTTTACTCCCAACAACAATTGCGTTGGTTGCCTCAATGTATTCATTGGCTACACGGCTACAACTCAAACATGGGTAACATTGTGTCAACTTGAGCCTTCAACGGTCCGGTTTCTCAATTTGATGAGAAAACCCCATTTCACTTAACCACAAACTGGGTTGGCGACTGTGTTTGGAAATTGCATCTTAAATGCAGTTCTCATCTTAAAATCACTGTCTTTATTCATTTGTGATGGTTGAATCAAATTCCATGTTGACTCTTTAAGTCCCAATAGTTCTTGCTTAAATCAGACATTTTGTTGAATAAATCCCAAGTTTCAAATACCCTCTGGTAAACGTTTACATAACTCTGGAAAGATCCACGACTCTTAATGGGAAAAATCAATTATTTCTATGGCCATTTTCAATAGCTTTTTGTGTGTTTACCAGAGGGTATCTGAATCCCCCATATGGGTATGGGTCAAAATTAGGTACCCCAACAATTGGATGGTTAATACTAAGCTAGACTTTCACATCTGTGGTCCCCTAGGTCTTCCATTTTGACCCACATCCATATTGAGTGCCAAAATCCTGGTATGGCAGTGTGTCAAAACCTTGTACCCCTGGTGAACCCCAAAATAGCTGGTAAATGGATGTTCATCCCACTCAAAAAGGTATTAATAGGTATTGACCCATCCCCATATTGAAAGGCTCAAGCCCGGTATTATCACTGTCCCAGTGCCTGTCGAGGCAGCCATATTTTGTTTGATCTGTGGCAGCTCATCAGAAACCTTGGAAGGATCATGCAAGGTAGTTTAGAAAATAGGTACCATGGATTATAGTGGATTATAATGGGTTAGTGTGGATTATTATGGGTTATAATGGATTAGTATGGACTGTTATGGAGAATCATTGATTGTCAAGTATGGATTATAATGGATTAGTGTGGATTATAATGGGTTTTTAATCGATTATCAATCATGGATTATCATGGTTTATCATTCAGCTTCGGAACCACAGCCCAATTTTGACACCACCATGGCAAAGCCCAATAATTGCCAATAACTATGCTCCAACCCATGTTTCGAAAAACTGCATGGATATGCTCCTCCAATGATCATGTATTTGTGAAAACTGAGATTTTCTATGACTTTCCCCAGCATTTCAAGTTTTTGGTGATGATTCAGGTACTTTTCTCTGGTACACAGTTTGTAATTGAATATGCATATGAACAGTGGGATATAGTACATACAGGATTTGGATATTGTATCAATATGAACTAAGTAATCTGGGGATATCCCACTCTAGTTTTCGTTTGCGTATGAACGGTGGGATGTACCGACGCCGGAACCTTGTGACCAGGGTAACCACTAACCAGTTCCCGGAATCGACGGTCATCGGTTCGGCCCGGGCTGGATCCCTCTGGTCATTTCCGCCATAGCGAAAAGGAAAATCATAAACTGGCTGGTGGTATACCTACCCTTCTGAAAAATATGATTGAAAGTCAGTTGGGATTATGATTCATTCCCAACTGAATGGAAAAATAAAAAATGTTCAGAACCACCAACCAGTGAATCATCAAACTGAATGGGCCATGTTCACCAGAGGATATGTGGTAAACCCATCGTACTCAAAACAAAGACTCACCATCTCTGGATGGTTACAATCCAGCCATGTCATCCCAAGTGTTGGCCATGGCAATGAACTTCCTATGGGTGCAAGTCCGTTGCACTGGCTGGGTCATAGGGATTCCCATAATCGATAGCAGTAAACCCTTTATATACTAAATATCTAAATGTAAGTGCAAGAGAGTAGCATGAGTAGCATGACTCTTAAAGTGGTAGACTATTAAATTGGTTAAAAAGATGCTTCAGTCCCTACAAGAGCTTGTGACACCCCCTTAAGAAAAAACAACATACACGATCACTAAGCCCTGAAAACACTCCCCCAGCTATAAATTGGTGAGCTATAGATGCATCGATCATGAGTCCCAATTCGCCTACTAGACTAAACCAACTTGCTTGTTGTCACTTACCCTCTGGTAAACTAACATAACTATGGAAAATCACCATTTTTAATAGGGAAAATCCACTATAAATGGCAATTTTCCATAGCTATTTTGACATAACCAGAGGGTAAACCAACTTGCTTGTTATCAATTATACGTCTCCATTGTTTGTTGGTGAAGTCCACATGTTTGGCAAATCAATCCACGGCTACCCGGCCTGGTTATTCAACATAGCTATGGTAAAGATGGTCCATTTATGGATGATAAAAATGATGATTTACCTACTAAAAAATGTGTTTTTCCATGGCTACGTTAAATAACCAGAGTCTAATTTCCCATTGTAAAAAACAATGGCAGATGATATCCCACCTCTGGTGAATTTTTTCTCGGTTCTTTGCGGGCCGCCCCGCCTCCGTCGTCCCAAGTAGTATTGGGAGGGCATTGCCAGGGCATTGCTCATTTATAACTTGCATTAGAGTTGTATCCCGATATGCTTGATGATTAGAAACATGTTAAACCATCAGTACCCTCCGGAAATCAAACGTGGCACTATACTAGTCGGTTGATAGGTTCCCCATCCTTTTCCTACGGCTTAGTTGTAATCCCCACCCAGTAGAAGTCCCTCTTTCATAACCAATCAACAATCATTTATCAATGATATCACCATGAAATTTCCTTATATTTCAATTTTTGGTGGTTAAATCCCAATTAAATCACAAAATAACCAATGAACTAGTTGCTATTTGGGGCATTGCTCGTGGTGCATCTCCCAACCCCGCGACTTTAGGTTCGGCACCGCACGGCGTCGGAAGAAGGTGGGCTCTCCCGGAAGCGATGGCTCGCTTTCGGTCGCCTGGGGAGCCATGGGCAAAGCCAGGTGATTTTCCCATCAAAACATACTGTGGATGGGCTAGCGAAACCCGTGTGTCACCAGTTGATAGATGGTAAACATCCCATTACCTTTAACTATAGTTGGTAGTTATGAAAACCATAGTTGAACTGGTATTTGGGGCCATGTTCCAAACCACCAACCAGATCATCATTCACCATCACTAACCAACCAGGCTACACTTGATAGTTATTTAAACCATAGTTGATGAAGGTTAACATTTATAGGGTTTAACCAGTTATTTACAACTGCTGAATTTTATGGGATTATACATTCCATTAATATTAACCATAATTATTTACAGAGTTTCAACCATCCACGGTATCAAAACCATCACCCATTTTCCCCCCTTTTGCCTCATCAAGATCCAACTCTGCAGGCCGTCTGCCACGAAACGTGCTGTACCACGTTTCGGGCCTCGATGTGCCAGGAAATGGTGTCGCTTAGGAAACGTGGTATTACCGAACAACGTTGCGGATACCCTTTGGTAATTTAACATAGCTATGGAAAAATGGCCCATGTGTAGTTGATTTACGTATACTAAACATGGTGGATCTTTCCATAGTTATCTGGTTGGTGGTTGAGCCCTACCCCCCTGAAAAATGATGGAGTTCGTCAGATTGGATCATCATCCCCAATCTGGTTGGGGAAAATATTAAAATTCATGTTCCAAACCACCAAGCAGTGGGGATTGGCAACGCGACATCCTGGATTTAAACTTCAGAAGAATCATCAAGGATTGGTATTCAACCAGCATCAATGATGACTTGAATGATTCAACAAAGAAAGGAACCTTTATGAACAGAAAGAGGTGTCAACAACAGAATGTTGGGATGTCAGAGCACAAAGGGTGAGTGCTACCCAGAATCACGTCTAGGTGGGGTACTTGGATCGTAAATAAATATCGTAGAACCCAAGGAAAATAGGCTTAATAACAATCATTCCGAATGTTTCAGTTGGCAATTCAGTGAGTGATGATCACATTTTGCAGACATTTTCCATAGAATAACCAACAGGGATCGGAGATTTACTATCCAAGTCTGTTTTCCACAAGAACTGCTTGCTGAGTGGAAGATGTTTGTCATACTACAAAGCAACACGTTTGAATATATATATATATATATATATATATATATATGTATGGATTCCCAACAAATGCCAAAATCTGATTGAAAACCACATTGTTTTACCATTTTTTCACCGGTCACGCATCGAGCGAAGGCCCTTCGTGATTTGTTTTGTTTTGAGTCTTGGTTAATATTAAATCAAACCACCAGTTGCAATATCACACCATCAGTGTTTATATCAATTTAGTGCTAGTTTTTTAACGCTTTCCCCATCGTATCGGCTATCAACCAATCCCCAATAATTTAGGTATATACCCTCTATATATAAAGCACTAATCACCACTAACCATCCTTAACTAAGGTCATGAACTTCATCATTAATCACCATCGAACATCAATAACCAACAAGATCCCTAGTTGATTAACCATGAATCTGGGCAAATTACAATAATTCACTAGCCTGAATTAAGGCCATTTGGGGATGATATCCCTTACTAACCATGATTCCAGTGAGGGAGAAAGAACAGTGAGGTCGTTATAATTTACCCAGATGAATCACCATTAATCACCATTAATCACCAAAGAATTGAACCATTCATCATCTCACTGGCCACTTCAGGTACCGATTGATTGGAGGTACCGATTCCATATATAAGGCCTATGTAAGGCCTATGTAAGGGAATATCCCCGCAAAATATGGCCTTATATGGTACAGAACCTCCATTTTAGGATCCTGTTTTATTCCCAGTCAGTTGGGATGATTATTCCCAATAGATGGAAAAATAATCCACATGTTCCAAAGAACCATTCATCATCATTCACCATCACTAACCAACCAGGCTATGACTTCTGGGGCTCACACTTCGATCCGGCGCCTCATGGCGCGATTTTGAAAGATCCGCTGGGCGATCCAAGTCTCAAGTATAACGGGTCCATTTAAAGACATTTAATGAGATTTCATGGGGTTTAATGTTTTTTTTTTTTAAATGAGGTTTAATGGATCATTAATATCCCATGGTAAACTTTTAGACTTTGCGAACTGGAAAAAACCGCCATCGACTTTTCATTAGGGTGAATCATCGAACTGGGCGGGCACTCTTCCATATCTCTGTCAGCTACTGGCCGACGAAAATCAACAAATCATTGTCCCATAACTATGGGAAAACACCATTTTTAATGGGTAAATCAACTATAAATGGTAAGTATTGCCATAGCAGCCAATAATGTCCTCTTGGTAAAAATAAAAGTTTGGGCCGGGAGCTGGTTAATCTCATTTATCATCATAGCAAACTGTTGTTAAAATGGAGGTACTGTACCATATTCCAGGCTATATTTTGTGGGGATATTCCCTTACATAGGCCTTGTATATGGGTTAAAGGGCTTTCTTCAAACCCTTCTTTTTTCATCAACCAATGGGAAAAGGTCATCCAGTGACGTCATACTGAGGTCATTACAGTTCCATCCAGAGTATTCTCGGTTACCCTCTGGTTTTGTCAAAATAGCTATTGAAAATGGCCATGTATAGTGAGTTTTCCCAGAAAAATGGTGATTTTCCATAGTTTTTTGCATGTTTACCAGAGGGTAACAGCTCAGATGAGCAGTGTTCGAACCCTTTTTTTTGTCCCTTTATGCTGCTTGGTGCATCAGCTTTCCCTCTTCATGGACTGTGATATTCTCCATGATATTGCTTAGCATGCTACCCGAACTAATCATCAATCATCATGTTGATGCTTTAAAATCGAAAATAGTGGTTCAATCCCCATTTTGATCATCAACCAACCGGCTTTTAACTACCCTCTGGTAAACCAACATGACTATGGAACATCACCATTCTTTGGTATTTTTAATGGGTAATCAACAAACTAAATGACAATTTTCAATAGCCATGTGAAATTACCAGAGGGCACAAAGACAATCATGATGACTTTTCCATTGCAGCCACCGTACCTTCAGGTCCTTCCGGTGATGTAGCCCCTTTGGAGACCTTGAGACGTTGTGGTGGAATGTCAAGGGCAACAAAAAAGTGGTGATTAATGGTGATTAATGGTTCATTAACTAGGGCTATTGTTGGTTATTGATGGTTAATTCTTGGTCCCTATGGATCCAGCCGTACCTTCTCAGGGAGTGTGACTGGGGTATGATTTGAGGGGTTAGCCGTACCTTCTCAGGAGATGTTTGGATCCATAGGATTAAGATAGGAAGAGCTTTGGGTGTGGATGAGGCATACCCCAAATGGGGATGTAGTGGGGATACATAGATCGACATAACAATATGTAACTGTAATGGATTTTACAGAAATGAGGGAGATAACCAACAATGTGAAATATGGCTGTGTCTGATGCGGGGGCCCCGAAGATTGCCATTGAATGGGATGGTTAACTGGAATGTGAATATTACCACATTTTCAAATTTATCACAAATATTTAGATTGTTTCAAGATATGAGCTGCAAACAGTGGGATTTTTCTGGCGCAAGTCAAGAAGTGTGGGAATCTTTGGAGAAATGGATAGAAATTGTGAAAGCCATGTTAATACATATTCATCATCATTCACCTATTGATTGTGAAACATGAGGGTGTCCCTCTGGAGACGGGACATATAACCAATGATTCGTCCTAGCTTCCCTGCCCAGGGCCCCAGTAACCTTTCCAGTGATCATTCCAAGGTTCATACCCATGCTTCTCCGGGTCGACAGGAGATGGAGGAGCAGATCCTTTCCAAATACTCCTTGTACTTGTCATCAGCTGGCCACTTGTCCAAGGAGAGGTCAGCATCTCCCAGCCAGCGACGGAAGTTCGGAACCGGCAGCCCTGCAGCTCCCGTGCTGCCCTGGGAGGACTCTGCCGTGCTATCGCCTCGCAACGCACTTCGTAAGGAGCCAAGTTCTCCAAGGCCGCCTTTGTCACCTCGGAACACATACTTTTGACAGCTTCTATACAGGCCGTGCTGCCAGCAGCTGCCGCGGTCGTGCTGCCCTGGGAGGACCCTGCGGTCCTCCGCATGCTTTGCATTGTTCGAGCAACCAAATCTTGCTCCAAATTTCTTGCCTCGCATTCCCGGAGGACATAGTTTCAGTGATCACGTTGTTCTACCAGGAAGTCGGCAAAGGAGCGGCAAATTTCCACGAAAGGGTCGCTTGCCATTGCGACTCTGCGGAGGGCAGACAAGCCAGTCTTGTTCTTGCTGGTCAAAACATCCTAACCATCAAAATGTTTTCTACTAGAAACCATTTGTTAGGTTAAACCCCTGTTAACGATAGATAATGAGATATCTACTAGAAACCATAGTTTTCATCGCCCAAAATGCGCTCAAATTCCCGTCTCCATCTGCCCCAGGCCTTGGAAACTGTCACCCCATTCAACCAAAAAGGGCTAAACATCTAGATGTGGGGCTTTCCCAAGTCATGCGGGTACCCCTAAAATCATCCAAGTGATTTATGACCATACCTTAGTATTGAACCCCCTAGTGTTTTGGGGTACCCTGACTTAGGAAACCTCTATTTTCCATATCTATGGAAAATGGACTATGTACAGACAATCCGAAAACATCCTCAAACAATCAATGGTGATTTTCCACAGCAAACTTTCACCAAATGTCAAAAGGCAAACCTTCAAAACCGAGAAACCGCTGACACAGGGGTGGCGGTCGGCGAACTGCTCCGCGAACGGAACGCAGGGTCAATGGTTTCAGCGTTCCTCGTGGCACCACCAGATAGTTGGACAAACACATGTCCAGCAAAATAGTAAGAGCTAACAGTTACCATGACTTTTTCTATCTGTTTTGGGGCTACTATAACCAATCAAAATGGGTATATTGCTGGGTACACTGCTAGGTAGATGAGACATACCCTCAATAGATCTCGGTTGCGACTTCCCAGGCATTGTGGCTTCAGGGATCCCAATTTTCATGTCGTTGGGAATTCCAATTGAAATGGGATTGCCCATGAATCCTTGCAATTGTCATGGGTAGATGCTGCGTTCATGATTTAAACTAGAGTTAACTGACTGCGCGCGGAACTTGTCCTGCTATTTCTTGCGGGCCGCATAAAATGACATGTTTCTGGTTGGATGTGAAGTTAAATGATTGCGAACTTACCATAACTTAACTGTCCCATAACTATGGAAAATAACAATTTTTAATGGGTAAATCAACTATTTCTATGGCCATTTTCAATAGCAAACTGTTAGTTTACCAGAGGGACATCACTCTTCTGCCTATTTGTGTCGCATAAAGTTTACTGCAGATCCAAACCCTGGTAAAGGATTGCTCATCCCCGCAATGGTACCATAGGTTTTGACATTGGCCCCACAGCTACTTAGAAAGGGGTGGTTGGCCAAGGCCAATCTTAGATACTCTGCAAAAATCTGTATTTCTTTCAGCAATGGATGGACATATCTTTTTGTATAGCCATGTATGGCAAGATATTAAAGCATCAAACTCTCCCAAGTTTGATCCAGATTCCCCCAGTGCTGATGATCAAGTTCCCATTGGTGATGCTGAAATCCCCACAAAAATATCTCCACAGAAGTTCCCTTTAGATCCTAGTATAAACTTATATCCTGATCTTTGAAGAGTTAACCCCACATTCATGGTCAATCTCAGATATCTGTCAACAAAAACTCATTTTTAGTCTTTTTTAGGTCTTCAGTGTATTTTACCAATGATAGCAACATAGATTAAGACGTACTAGTTAGGTATCTAATCAAGGTTGACCCAGTATCGTCTTGGTTAAACCTTCATTTTTTGGGTGGCACGCCATATCTAACCTTTGCCAAGGCGTCACAATCTGGCCCGGCAGGGCCGGCAGGCTGAGGCCGCCAGCATCACCTGCAGGTGCTCACCGGTGCTCGACCCGACCGCGCGGAAGTGCCTTTAGTTCAGTGGGTTCAGTGAGACCTATAGTAGATGCAGGTTGGTGGTTGAGCCTACCCCTCGGAAAAATATGAAAGTCAATTGGGATCATTATTCCCAAAAAAAGGAAAATACGAAATGTTCCGAACCACCAGACCAGGCAGATATATCGAACTAGTTAACACCTCCCAAACGTAGATAGATTTATCGATCCAGTGAGATATTAGATATAACGATAGATAGATATATGATATATGGGTGAAACTAAACCAACTTATAACTGGGGTGGACCACGTTGTATTCTTGTGTGGAAATGATGAAAATCACAGAACTAGATAACAAAGTTCTGCAACTCCAATATATCAAAAATATGTATACCTGGATCTTCCAGGTATGCGTTTTTTTTTGATTTTTTTACTAAAAGGCAAAAAAATCTGCCCGATTTCTTCAGAATCGCCTTTTGTCTTCAGAATCGCCTGTCGGAAAATCATGAAACCGAAACTGCCCTAACCAAATTATTCCACTAGACATGCTTTGATTTACCCAAATTACCTAAATACAGTTTCATATATGTCTTGGTTTGCCCAAACTTTCCCACCAAATTTCTTGGTTTAAGTCGTTTAAGTTTAACCAATAATTACCCCAACATTTTTTTTGCTTGTACAAACTATCCCAATGCATTTCTTGGTTTAGCCAAGCTATCCCAGTAAAGTTTTATTTTACCCAAACTATTTCATGTGCCTATCCTCAGCTGTCACACACCCGCTTGTTGCAATTGCAAGAGTTTGCTCTGGCATAAACATGTTTGAATTTGGCCTTGGATGGGCTTCAACTGGAAAATGCTCCGGCCCCAATGGGAAATAATGTATAAAACACGTTGGTCGCGTAAAGTCGCCTTTGCGTCGCGAAAAGTCCTATCTATCTATCTGTCTATCTGTGGTGCAGTGTCATTCAGTGTTTTGTAGTGTAGTGCAATGTAGTGTAGTGTAGTGGAGTGTAGTGGAATGTAGTGTAGTGTAGTGTAGTGTACTTTCGTGTAGTGGAGTGTAGTTGTGTAGTCGTAGTTGTAGTGTAGTGGAGTGTAGTGTAGTGTAATGTAGTAAAGTGTAGTGGAAGGTAGTGCAGTGTAGTGTAATGTAGTGTAGTGGAGTGTAGTGTAGTGTAATGTAGTGTAGTGTAATTTAGTGTAGTGGAGTGTAGTGGAGTGTATTGTAATGGAGTGTAGTTGTGTAGTTGTAGTTGTAGTTGTAGTGTAGTGGAGTGTAGTGTAATGTAGTGAAGTGTAGTGGAAGGTAGTGCTGTGTAGTGTAATGTAGTGTAGTGTAGTGGAGTGTAGTGTAGTGTAATGTAGTGTAGTGTAATTTAGTGTAGTGGAGTGTAGTGGAGTGTAGTGGAGTGTAGTTGTGTAGTTGTAGTTGTAGTGTTGTGTAATGTAGTGTAGTGTAGTGGAGCGTAGTGTAGTGGAGCGTAGCGTAGTGGAGTGTAGTGTAGTGTAATGTAGTGTAGTGAAGCGAAGCTACATCTGAACCTCCAAAAATGGTCCGAACCCCTGGTCTTTTTAACATTTTGACTTCGAAATGTGCTTCGCGCCACAACGGCGTGCACTTTTTCGACATCCGAACCTCCAAAAGTGGTCCGAACCCCTGGTGTTTTTAACATTTTGACTTGGAAATGTGCTTCGCGCCACAACGGCGTGCACTTTTTCAACATCCGAACCTCCAAAAGTGGCGCGAACATGTGATGTTTTGTACATTTTGACTTGGAAATGTGCTTCGCGCCACAACGGCGTGCACTTTTTCAACATCCGAACCTCCAAAAGTGGCGCGAACATGTGGTGTTTTGTACATTTTGACTTGGCAACGTGCTTCACGCCACAACAGCGTGCACTTTTTCAACATCCAAACCTCCAAAAGTGGCGCGAACATGTGGTGTTTTGTACATTTTGAGTTGGAAATGTGCTTCGCCCCACAACGGCGTGCACTTTTTCGACATCTCAACTTCCAAAAGTGGTCCGAACCTGGTGTGTTTTGTACATTTTGACTTGGAAATGTGCTTCGCGCCACAACGGCGTGCAATTTTTCATCGCTCCTGTGGCCAGCTGGGTCCGCACCCGCCGCTTTAGCGAGCCTACTTTTCGATCCTCCGGAGCCACAAATCATTGGAAAAACACAGTGTTTCGCGACTTTCCTACCTTTCGCGCATCTGCATCTTCTGTCCTCTTACTCTTTCTCTTCTGATCTTCTCTTTTCTAATCTTCCTCTTCTCTCTGCCTCTGCCCTGCTCTGCTTTTCATCTGTCCATATTGTCGGAAGTTTGACTTCTAAACTTCCTTCGATAATGTGTTCAAGCTAGGGGGTTTCAATCATTCGTTACCTCTTAATCCCTTACTTTAAGGTGTTTAGCCCCAACCATTGCCGATTTAATATGTTTTGCGGATGAGCTGCAAGTATTAGTTACTAGCCTCACTTGTTGCTACACCCACGTTTGATGACATCGCGAGCCGAACGGTTGCGATGACATCAGACATGTCACCAGACGTTTGTGTCTCATGTTCTCATCGATCGGCAACAGAATTTGCCTGTAATTCTGGAACTAGCGGATATTTTGTTTGGGATATCCAGTGGATATAAGTGATGACAGGTGCTTCATCCGCCCCCATGAATGTATTATATAATTGAACTGAATATTATCTAGATTTCAATCGGTACCATGTTTTAATTTAACATTGCTATGGTTCACATGGCCAGTTTATGGATGATTTTCCCATTCGAAGCTCCATTTGTAGGGTATTTCCCGGCCAGCCATGTCTAATTAAATAATGGTAGTCATGAAACTTGCCATCCTTGGATCTTGGGAAAGAAACAAAGGATCTATCAGCCACAGATGTTGGCAAACGAAAATGGAAGACGATTCGGCTTTTTGGTGTGGCCTCTTTTTTTTGACTTCCATGGCCAAAAAACAACCAGATACTGAATGGATAGCAACAATCCAGAAAGTGCTTCAAGAGGAGAAATAGATCAACCCCATTTCTTTCACTATGTCGAGCGTCGGTTGGTGAATTTGCCACTATGCAGGCTCAGCTGATACAGATTGATTTGTTGTACTAAGATTTGAGATGATAACCCCTGAGGAGCCAAAATAGCCCGTTCAAATTCCACCCTGGTTTGCATTCGCATGTGTTCAGCTTGGGGTCCCATGTGCGGGGTCTATACCAATGCGGATGGAATGACCATGAAGTAGTGAATTCACCGAGCAGCGTATAGATGGTGTATGAAGAAACAGACTTAACAAGCCAGTGATACTTTGTTCCAACTAATTACCCTCTGGTAAACTAACAATAACTAACATAACTATGAAAAATCATTTTTTTTTTTTAATGGGTAAACTCACTATAAATGGTTCAATAGCTTCTTGTATGTTTACCAGAGGGTAGTCCAAGTCTCCATTTGTTGGTGAAGCCTCCACATCTTCCGGTAAACCTACTGGGCTGCAGCCATGCCTCAGCGCCGGCGCGTGGTTCTCGCATCGAGCAATGAGCTCAAGGTGGGCCATGTAGCAAGCGTAGCAAGTGGGTTGGGAAGGTGCCTGTTGGGAAGGTTCACACCAGTAATCCCATCCCCTTTAAATGAAACACCCCCTAAATATGGTCCCAATTATGTGGGGGTTCCTACTGGTTTCAAAGATCTAAGGAGTTGTTAAGTATAGGGCGAAGGGGTGAATGTTTGAAAAGCAATACTAAATCATCCCAAAAATCACATTTTTTATGGGAGGGCCATTTATTTAGGGATTTTTTTTTAGTTTAGGGATTTTTTTTTGGATTTCTTCCTGCTTACTCTATTGCCTCCTGCAGTGCTTCTCTGCTTCTTTGCTTCTATTCCTTTTTTTGCTTTTCTTGCTTTTCTTTGCTTTTTTTGCTTTTTTGCTTCCCTTGCTTTTCTTTGCTTTTTTGCTTTTTTGCTTTTCTCGCTTTTCTGCTTTTCTTTGCTTTTTTGCTTTTCTTGCTTTTCTTTGCTTTTTTGCTTTCCTTGCTTTTCTTTGCTTTTTTGCTTTTCTCGCTTTTCTGCTTTTCTTTGCTTTTTTGCGTTTCTTGCTTTTCTTTGCTTTTTTGCTTTTCCATGAGGTGTGGAGCAACATCTTCTCTTGGTTCCAAGCAGATGGGCACGCTGCAACACAAACACAACCGCCAGCAACAACACCAACACCACCACCACCACCACCACCACCAACAACAACAACAACAACACTAACACAACACTAACAACACTAACAACACTAACAACACTAACAACACTAACAACACTAACAACACTAACACTAGCAACACTAACAACACTAACGGTGACAACAACAACAACACTAACAACAGCAACAACAACAACAACAACACTAAACAACAACAACAACACCAACACCAACACCAACAGCAACAACAGCAACAACAACAACAACAGCAACAACAACAACAACAACGACAACAACAACAATAACAACACTATCAACACAAACACAACCGCCAGCAACACCACCACCACCACCACCAACAACAACAACAACACTAACACAACACTAACAACACTAACAACACTAACAACACTAACAACACTAACAACAGCAACAACAACAGCAACAACAACAGCAACAACACGACCACCACCACCACCACCAACAACAACAACAACACCACCAACAACAACAACACCAACACCAACAACAGTAACAGTAACAACAAACAACTGTTGGAATGTCAGCCTTCAGCTCCAAAATCCTGCAAGTACTGTGAGGAATGTAGCTGTAAAATGTTGCACATACGGTGGAAATGCAGATTCCAGCTCAAAAATGCTGCAAAGAGCATGGAAAATGGACAGAACATGCTCATACTGTTGCAAATACCGTGGAAAATACAATGGAAAATGAGAGGTTCGAACTCAAAACCGTTGCGCATACCGTGGAAATGGCAGTTTCCAGCTCCAAAATGCTGCAAATAGCATGGAAAATGGTGAGAACCGGAAATCCAAAAAAAAAATCCCAAACTAAAAAAAAAAACCAAACAATTTCCTACCCTTTTTTATGGGTGGTATAAACCATCAAAACATGAATGTAGTATTGCCTTACTAGCATTAACTGGTTGGTGGTTTGGAACATGTTTTTCCCATATATTGGGAATAATCATCCCAACTGACTTTCATATTTTTCAGAGGGGTTGAAACCACCAACCAGTTACATATTTCAAGGGGTTTGCTACTTCGTTTGGGTCATACTGGCACGCTTTCGACTTGGAGTAATGTCGATCCACTGGAAGGTCAAAGATTTGATCCAGGGGCACCATTTGAAACATGTTGAAACCTTGGTTCCATGGTCCATGGCTGGAAATCTCACAAACCTTCAGTGAAAGCAAAAAAATCGATTGAAAGTACATGAAAGTACAGTTTCAAATTATCTTGGGTTCAGCCCGGACCCTCTTGGCTGATACGAGCTGCTTGGGCAGACTTGGGGATATAATTATTATACGAACTTCTCTCGAAATGACCTCGTCATCGACTAGCCAGGTGTTTAACAATCCTCCATAAGTAGCAATTTTCTTTTGAACACCTCTGTTTTTGTAACGTAGCTATCGGAATTCACATTTGTTTACAGGGATATCATTATAAATATATAAACGGGCCAACCTTTCAGGTTTGGTGAATTGCTATCACTCATCCAGATCCATCATATTGTTGTTTAGAGCCCCATTTACATATATTTGTTTAACCCCCCGAATTATATCCATCAACTATATATATATATACATCTATCCTAAGACCCCACAATTCATCTATTGCATAAGATGTCCTAATGAGTGCTGACTAGAGATAGCTCTGAAATATTGGCCTTGAAACATCTTGAAACTGTGCCAGTTAACCCTCATCTCCCTGAAGCTTCAGATTGAGGCAGCTAGGCTAGCGGCTGGAATTTTATTGTGGAATATGATATGGAGTTTTCCTAAAATATTGGATACCCAAAATGGCTGGTTTATATAATGAAAAAACCCATCTATAAATGGATGATTTGGGGGTAGCCCTATGTCAGGAAACTTCCATATTAGCTGGTATGATCTGACGTGAGATGACTGGTGATCCCATGGTTGGCAAAGGTGGCTGAAGTGAGCAGATCGCTGGCAAACTACGACATTGCTACTGGGCCCAGGGCGGGAATGATATCACACATTACCCTCTACCAATAACTAACATAGATGTGGAAACCGACCATTTTAATAGGTACCAGTAGGTACCTCATCCAATGCATAAACGGGTCATGTTCCACATTTACGTTCGTTTGTCGCGAGGCTCGAGGGGCAATCCCTGGCGTAAGGCGAGCATGCCTTGTGACTTTCGAATCTTTTGACCTCCAAGAAGGATAGTAAACTAGTAAACCATAGTAAACCATGGTAAACCTAAGAAACCATCACCAGTATATAATAATAATTATCTATATAGACATATAGATCTATCTATAGATCTATCTATAGATCTATCTATCTATCTATTTATCTATCTATTTATCTATCTGTCTATCTATCTATCTATCTTTCTAACTAACTAACTAACAAACTAACAAACAAACTAACTAACTATCTAACTAACTAACTAACTATCTAACTAACTAACTAGCTAACAAACTAACTAACTAACTAGCTAACTAACTAACTAACTAACTCACTCACTAACTAACTAACTAACTAACTAACTAACTATCTATCTAACTAACTAACTAGCTAACTAACTAACTAACTAGCTAACTAACTAACTAACTAACTCACTCACTAACTAACTAACTAACTAACTCACTAACTAACTAACTAACTACCTAGCTAACTAACTAACTAACTAACTAACTAACTAACTAACTATATATTTGCCATCCATAAATGGCAAGAACCATCCAAAAATGGTAGGTTTATGGCATTGGCTGAGTCCCACATTACGGGCTCCACTGTTTCAAGGAATGCGTCCGAGACGCTCACGCCGCTGCTTCCCAGGACCCATCCATTTCGAACCCTGTTGGTCCACCCTGTTGGGGGAAACTACAGTTATGGCCCAACTAACAGTTGTAAATGGCATGAAATAACTCCTATAACTAAGGTTATATATATATAGATAGAGTTTTTTAGATCGATATAATCATAATCCCATTTGTAACTGTTAGTTGTGCCATAACTGTAGCAAAATTGGGTTTGACTGAAAATATGGTATATCCAAAAAGTCAATTTTCAATAGGGAAGATGATGAGAATCCATTGGAATTGAAGATATCAGATAGCCTATTTTCAGATCAACCCAATTATTGATTTGAAGTTCTACAAAGCTCTTTTTGTTTGGGTTGGATCAACCATATACATGATTACCACCCTAGATTTTGGCCAGTGTCTTACTATATTGGTGATGTGCCATTTCAAAAGTTAAATTGTGCATTTGTAACCCACCAACAGGGGGTAGTGTTTGAAAGCAACCCATTCAGAAAAGCGACACTGCTGGCGCTGACTCCAAGTTGCCTTTAGCAATGGAACATCATCATTTGGGGGTTCCTAAAATGGGGGTACTCCAATAGCTGGATGGTTTATCATGGAAAATCCCATCTATAAATGGATGATAACTAGGGGTGTCCCAGCTATTTCAGGAAACCCCATTTGAGCATTTACGTTGCCATGTTTGATGGATGATGCACCGGGAATTTGGACTCAAAATGGGGCCCCCTGACAGGATGCCATTTGGGAAACACTCCATCAACGTGGAGAGGAGCGCCGGAGCAGTCATGGCGAATATAACGACCTCACGTCGCGACCAAACCCTGGAAATCATGGTTTATTTGAGGGAAATCATCCCCAAATGGCCGCAAGATTCAGGTTAGTGAAATATTATAATTTACCCATATTATATGTATATGATATATACACATAATTGTATATGATATATACCCTCTAGTTATTTGTTACAGTTTGCCATGGAAAGATCCACCATTTTTAAGTTCGGTAAACCATCTATTTCTATGGGCCATTCCCCATGGCTATGTTAAATTACCAGAGGGTATATATATATATATATGAAAAGATTCACGGCAAACCTGTTGCAGAGCTGTTGCTGTACGCGCTGTCTTTTCCTGTGTGTTGACAATAGGATAGGCTCAAGGCCTGGAGTTGAACCACATGTTGGTGCAAGCGCATCCATGTACATAAATGTACTATTGGGACATATTTTTTTAAAACAATATATTTATATTTGAAATATATATATATATATGTGTGTGTCTATATAATTTATATATATAAATACATTGTCAGAATGTCCACAGGCCATTTCGCCCTAGTGATTTGTTGACGATGAGGTTCACCATACCTCATTGAGGATTTATTATAACCTAATCATTTAGGGTTCACCGACTTTTTTGGAAGGTACTGTCTTTGACCAACAAAAGAACGTAGATTTGTAGATTTTGACCAAACAAATAATCAAATATCAGATGCGGACCGTTTAGCCATGTGGGGCAAGATGTGGAGGTAGAAAACAAATTAAAGTATTAAATAAGTTCAGAGGCCCACAGTGCGACAATTGGTTGCGCAAGAACAACCGGAGGTAGCTGTCCTCTTTTGGTGTCCGAATGTTGTTTGTTTTTGCGACCCATTTCCTTTCATTTGGTGTCATGAATCCCATATGTGGTAAAATGGTTTGCAACCAGTATATCTGGTTGGTGGTTTCGAACATTTTTTTATTTTCCATAATGTATGGGATAATACTTTTCAAGATGGTTAAAACCGCCAACCAGTTATGGTATATAGTACCTCCCGACCCCCCTAAAAGAAAGCATTTGACCATGATTTTAGTAGATTTCGCAAAAAATATATATCGTTCTTGGGGTTGCTATACTCTGAAACTTTGCGAGGTATGAAAAGCAAACCCAGTTCATCAAGAACAATGGAGATTTTTTTTCTTCACATAGACCTTGCATAGACCTTGCATTATGTTGTAAGGTGCCTTCAATTTAGGTACTTCACGGAGGCTCAAGTTAAACTGCAAAAATCAAAATTAAATTCCATTGTGGATGTGTTCCTTCAAACGCATGAGGGTGTTTATGTTTCGTAGCCGTGGCGTTGTGCTCTCAAAAAGATGCTTTTCCAGGAGTTTTGGCACAAGGCCGTCTTCAAAGAAGAGATGCGTCAGCTCGGCTGTGATCAGGGGAAACGGGATCTAACTATCATGTATATAACCCCTTCCCCTAATATTAAACATCCCCTTAGAAACCATTGTTTTTCGTAGGGAATTTCCATATATTTTTGGGACCATTTATGGGGTGTGTGATATTAGGGTGATGGGATTAGTTGGGAAGCTATTGATAAACTCCTCGGCTTCCCATTTCATATATGGATACCCATAGCTCAGGGGTTGAAGATATTGATCCTGTGGTAACCCAGGGGCAGTGAAATGTGTGTATAGTTGGAACATCAGCCAACAATTAGGTTCATCCACAGCACAGGACATGTGGGTACCAGATGGTACCAGTACCATCTAAGCGCACAAGATTGACGTCCCAAAATCAGCATTTTAGCAGGCAAAAACAATATTGAACGAAAACAAAACGTTTTGGTTTTTGGTAATCCAATGTGGGAATGCGAAATTTTGAGTGTGTGGTTACGATTGCCAGATCGTCTGCATCCATGTACTAAACAATCCGTCGGCTGAATCGATATTCTAAAATCCTGGTGAGTGGGTCCCTTTGGAGCATCGAACTGACACTATATAGTTAGACTCAAAAGATGATGACTTGTTTCATGGGGAAAGGACAGATTGCACGAAATCAAGTCTGGGTTTGTTGTATATATATATATAGTGACATAGTGTATATATCCCAGTGGATCGAATGTTGCACCTATATGATGACATTTGTGGTAAACAGCGTTTTTTAGGTCCCGACCCTATATAATAGGTCCCGGCCCTGAAATTTAGGTCCATTTGCGGGAGCCCTATTTCCGTTAAAAAATAGCGGAAACACTGGTCACCAAAAACTGTTCAGATCCTGGTTGTGATTGCGCCCATTATGGACCAAAAAAATTCGGATTTAACACCAAAGAGCCTTTAGAAGCACCATCTTGGAATCACCAATGGATTCCCCCATGATATTTTCAGAAATATGAGGTAGGGTTGAACTAAACCATAACATATCCATGGAAACCTGGCCCAATCCCGACAAAATCAGCGCCTTAGTGTCTGGTGTGATGGGGAAACAATTCAAAATGAATATGTGTTGGTGGATGAACTCTTGATTACGAGTTTGATGGGGAGCAATCCTAACCAGACCATGCCCCAAACATTCCCAAACAAATATTTGTGGGTGAGCACTCCGAAGAACAATTGTTCGGGGGACAACACTATCGAATATCAAGGGCCATGTGCCAAAAACAAATCTCAATAAACCATAATAAACCTCCATCCATGCCCCTTCACAGTCCGTCCCGCTCCGTCACGCTGCGTCACGCTACATCACGCTCCGTCACGCGGTTCCGACAAATCACCAAATTTTTTAAGGTAAAAAGTAGACTATGTTTGAAAAATCACGAAAAATCACGGTGAATCACGCTGCGTCACGCTACGTCATGTTTTCGACGTGGTCCATCACGGGTCCTCATGGCATGCCAACACCCCAGACGCTATTATATTACCACCGTATTACCACCGTTTGTGAGCTGGGAATTTGATGAAAGCCAGCATGGATGAGTGTCACATAACAGGAAGGAACAGAATAGCAACCATTACGTATAAGACAATTGCACATGTCATGTTTGTTTGATATTACTTCATACCACTAAAGAACATAAGTCAACATAAGTATAAGGCACTTAAGGTGGACACCCCGGGATGATCCATTAATTATAAGGTAGTCAGACGTAGTCAGTATATCTATTCCATGCACCCGAAATTGCAACCTTGTTAATGAAATAGAGTAATGATGAAGTACTGGTCCGGTTTGGTACGGCGATGTCTGAAAAGACAACGAAAACATGTTTGTCAGAGCAGAAATGGCATTGATATTACCAGATCAGACCCTCAAACCCCACAAATCCGACAAATTCCGACAAATTCCGACAAATGACCTTGAATCTGGGCTTTTACGGAGATGACCCTGTATTTTAGGTACATTGCCGTTTTTTACTTATTTGTGGTCACAGAGCCTCAGGGTATATATAGCTTATTCAGATAACCTTCACCTGTATGAACAGGTTGGATGAGACGGATACGAGATGGAATGTGTCAGGACATGTTAACAGAGGACGAAAGATGGGTAGATGAACGCTATTGAATGTCTAAAGACTCTATAGAGAGCATTGTAGCTTCTAGGTTTCAAAAATCTAGCGTTTATGCCAGGGTTTTGTGCTTTTGCGCTGGGTTGGAACCACCAAAATAGACTCAGCAAGGGTCAGACTGTAAACACAGAAACCTTAGCAAACCAAGGCGAGGAAAGAACCATGGGGTTAATAGATGATGTTCCCAACTACTATGGCGGTGCTTTTATGAACACAATTCCACCAACGTTTTGGCACAGCTTCCCTGGGCAGTCGTTGCTTCCGCTGGAATCAAGGCGTTTTTCGTGCACCGGCGGATGGTTTGGAAGGCTTTTTGGCTCGTGTGAAGGACGGGATGAGGGGGAGCCTCACCGAATGGGACTGTTCAGCCGCTTTCAAGCATGACGCATGTTTGATACAACTTGGTTTCAACCATAGGTCGGATTCGTGATCCCAAGCATAGGATGCTGATCCCTTAAGCCACCAGTTTTTGCACATTCCTATCGGCACTGGCGGCATCCGCCACAGGACCATGTGCCAGCGGAGGACTGCACGGAACTCCCCTCCGACGCGCTGCCGGATGGGGAAGCGGCGCCTGGGTCGCGGTTCAGCAATTCATAAGAATTCATTGCCAACCCTGCAGAGGGCTTTCGTTCTGCATCTATTGAATATATTGCATGGTCTCCAGAGGGCGTGAATCGCGTCTCAGGGAACATTTGAGTTCATCTAATCGGAGAACCTTTGAGAATCTTTGAGTATCGCCAATTTGGAATCCTGGAAACATCCACCACTGGTTGGTGGTTTGGAACATTTTATTTTTCCATATATTGGGAATAATAATCCCAATTGACTAATATTTTTCAAGACGGTTCAAACCATCACCAACCAGTTTTTTATTTGTCCAGAATATATGGGATAATCATCCCAACTGACGAACTCATAATTTTTCAGAGGGGTAGGTCAACCACCAACCAGATGATTTCAAGATTTTTCAATCAGTTGCCAAGAGGGCCAAGGGGCAAAATGATGTGGCAGACTGGTTCCTCCTTCCTGAGGTGGTCCTGTTCTCCAGATTGGATCCTGGGCCTTCACTCATGGGCCTCAGTGCGCTTGGAGGGCCCAGCTAGACCCTCCTGGAAACATGTGGAGAATTGGTATACCATAACTGCCATAACTGCTAAGACATGCTAAAACATCTAAAACATGTGTGTTTTTCCCCACGGTATCCAGGTTTAGTATGGTTTAGCCATGACAGGAAAATTGCACTGGGCAAAAGAAACATGGAAGAATAAGGTGTTGGAACCCCATAGGGATCTACAACATGACTTGCCAACCTTGAACTCCGAGAATTGATTTGCACTACCAGCAACCCCTATGATCCAAGCTCCAAGCATTTTGCATTTCTCCACTCCGTTGATTGACCCCCCCATTGCAACTGCTGGTCTGAACTCAGGACGCTTATGAATTGCCGAAAGATGAGGCAGCACAAATCCGAGAGCCATGGCGGAGAGCGGACGGCTGAGTGAACCAGTCATGAAGTCCTGGGGAGATCACCACCAGGGTGTTCTGGGAAGCTGAAGCGGCTGAACCGAGCTAAAATGATGAACAAAATCATCAGCGAGGAATAAACTGATGAATTTGATATGAATCTGGTTGGTGGCTTCAAATTTTCAAACATGATTTGTTTTCCATCATATATGGGATAATCCTTCCCATTGACTAATATTTTTCAGAGGGGTTGAAACCACCAATCAGGAATGGTCCATCCTTTTCTTTTTGGTGCCATGCAATGAAGGAATCAAGTGATTTGGTGTTGCTCAAAATCCAAGTAAAAATTGTGCACACATCTTTGCAGGCAACCAAGGCCTAACGTTTTACCCTGACTTGTTCCATCGATCATTCAGCCAAGGTTTGACATGTTTTGACTTGTGTAGGTCAGCACTCCCAATCAGCACTTGGCAATTGAGCAGCACTTGTTGATGCATTTTTGTTTAATTATTTGAGGATTTCCACATTATGAGGGCGGAAAGCGTGAGACATGGATCATTGTCAATGGCAAAACGCCATATTGTTGGAGTCCCGGACTTATAGAACAAACGATTCGGATTCGAGCTGCAAAACACATGCCAAAACATACGTATCGAACATCCATGTTGAAACAGTTTGTACAGCACTAGTTGTTGGGAAGCGCCGCTGATCCCTCAGAAAGCGATATAGAATGATATAGATATAGATATAATAGATTGGGTCACAAGCACGCCTCTGTGCCTGTCAAAGCACGGCTTTGTGCCGAATCGTTTTCACAAGTTGTCTCTGATTGTCCCTGCTGAGGAAGCAAAATTTCATCAACAGGCAGGGCATTTGAGGACTTGTGGGCTGGGAAGGTGGTTCTGCATCAAGATTTGCAGAGATAGAACAAAGATATGATGGGTTGGTGGTTTCAAGCATTGTTTTTATGGATGTTCAACCAGCCCCCCAAGAGTGACACCCCCCCATTAACTAATGTGTGGGCTTATTGAACTGTTAACCACCAAAAACCGCTTCAAGAACCACTTCAAGACACGGAAGGGGGGCTGAAGCCAAGAAGGAGATGATGGGATATATATATATATATATATTAAATTATGGGGATATATGATATATGATGTAACATTAGGATGAATTACTCTCCGGTAATTTAACATAGCTATTGAAAATGGCCCAGTCGAAATTCAAAATGGTGATTTTCCATAGTTATGTAAACGTTTAGCAGAGGGTAAGTTTGGTTTACCACTATAGTTTAGAATTACCATCCGGTGATCAGAGGGGTAGCTCAACCACCAACCAGATAAGGATGAATTTTATTGACCTCATGTCCTGACGTCACTGGAATGATGGTTAGGCCACAGCTCTTCACACCACTCCGGGGGCCACGGGTGACGTGGACACCGTGCACACTGTGACGCCAGCGGCTGGCTACGCGGAGATCCCCGTGGATCCCGCGCCAACTAGGTCAAGTGCCTGGGGCGAATTCCACAGAGGTTGTGACTTTCAAGTCATTTGGCCAAGGAATATTGGAACATACCCTCTGGTAAACATACAAAAAACTATGGAAAATCACCATGCTATTAATGGGTAAATCCATGGGTACTCTACTGGGTCAATCTTACATGGGTACTCTAATCCTTTAGTCTTTTGGTATCAATGGGAATATCTACTAACCAGCATTTTTTTGGCAGGGTATCTAAGATTGGCAATGTCAAGTCATTGGGCCAAGGAATTGGAACATAATTATAGTAACCCCCCATTTTTTGGGTGCTTTATGGCATTGTTTTACCCACATTATTGGGAAGATATTGGGAATGAACATCTAACTTACCCACATAATCTGGTTGGTGGTTTGGAACATGAATTTGATGACTTTCCATATGTTGGGAATGTCATCATCCCAACTGACGAACTCATATTTTTCAGAGGGGTAGGTCAACCACTAACCAGTTATAGTAACCCCCAAAGATCGAAACATGAATCTTCACCAATTCAAAGGGGAATTTGGTTTATCTATTTTTCGGGGGATGACTATATACTAATTAATGTAAATAATTATCTAGTACTGGCCAGCTAAATTAGTATTGGCTAAAATATCTAGATGTGCATTTTTTTTTACGTATCTAAGATTGGTCACCCACTACTTGGATGAACCTTCCCATCAAGGACTGTTTGGGGACTAAGCATTGTGGGCCATAATTGGGAATGCAGATGCAGCAGTTTTAGTCAAGCCCATACATGGGATGTATACCATGTGATAATTCCAGCGGAGTTTTTTAACCTTGGCCACTTACTAAGCAGGGTGGTCACTAGCTTAATGCCTGCTAGGAAATCCTAGTGGAGATTTATAGCTGGGAAAATCATCCAGGGATCGGACGATATCGGACGCCGGTAGTTACAGAAAGAACGGCGTCATGAGGCGTTTCGGTAAACCTGATATATTTTGCACAATAAACAATCCCCAATTATCTTCAGTTGGTGTTTGTGATTGGATATGCTTGTTTTCTCATATCTTTCCAGTGGTTAGGAGGATCCAGATTTCCGACTTTGAATGACTTTGAATGGGGAGCCAGGTGGAGCTACCGGTCGAGTTTCCCACATGAGTGTTCTCGTGCTAGCCACATAAAGCTCCCCAGATTTTGGGCCTGAACATGATTGAGACCTGTTCGCAGGGGAGTTTGGTGCGATAACTGTTGGTTGAGCTACCAATCTTTGATGGTGACATCACTGCCTGTTTGCTGCTAAAATCCCAATAATTGTTTGATGGCCATTTATGTCCATTTATTTTAATTCCAACTCTTATTACATTATCTGGGTAAATTATAATTCACAAATGGCTTCAGTTCAGGTTAGTGAAATAATGTGAAATATTATAATTTACCCAGATTATGTTATATACATTGTTTTTGATGATGGTTGATTTTTTAATTGCTGAAACCGGTCACGGCTGCTGAATTCCTCATTTTGAATGAGGACATTTGGTCCACTCGACCTACTCCAGTGCCGTGGAGGGCTACGTGGACCAAAAACAGAAGCCTTTGGCTGGGACCGGGGCCTTTGGCTGGGATGATGTGGTGGTACTGACCAGCACCGTGGCCATTGGCTTTTCACTTGGTGTCTGAAAATGGGATAAATCCATGAATATCCATGAATCGTATTTGATACCCTCTGGTAAACTGGTAAACATACAAAAAACGATGGAACATCACCATTTTTCATGGGTCAATCCACTATTTCTGCCATTTTCTATGTCGCTTTTTGTATGTTTACCAGAGGGTATCTGTGTTTTAGTCGTTGAGCTTTGTTGGCCTGGAAAATCTGTGGATCGAAATGGCTGAGTGTCCAGGGCCAACATTTCTGGAATGATTGTACCCACACCTATAACATCAACTCGCAGCTTTTGTAAATAACTGGTTACGTGGTTTGGAACATGTTTTATTTTTCCATATATTGGGAATGTCATCATCCCAACTGACGAAGTCATATTTTTCAGAAGGGTAGGTATACCACCAACCAGATAAAATATTATCAGCTGTATTAAATTGGATTGGTCTGCCTCCCCTCCATAGTCCTCATCGTCAACTTCAACATCATCCCCCTCCCCAGTTAGAAGTTGCTTTACAAAACCCCGTTAAATATATGTAGTTACATCTGCCATAAACCCTAGTCAACTACGTTATAAACCAACTTTGCTTGAATACGCCTCTGCTCAATTGAGGCACTGGCAAGACTTATCAAGACATGCTCAAACTGCGCCTGAAATTCTCTCCCCGCGACTTCAACGTGAATCGTTGGCTCATTGATCATGTTCACTACAAACAACGGAAAACAACAAATTTCATCAACGATGCTTGTCTGAAATAGATTGACAATGATTGACATAACTTGTTGGTCAAAAAAATGCTGAGTCACCTTCAGATTTTCTCAGTAACAGGGGAACATGACGGAATACTGAGGCAGTTGGGGTGTGTCGGTTTCGAGGTGGGTTGATATTGTGTTTGACTCAGTTTTTATTTAACCAACAGGTGGTGATGAAAATGGTGCACCGAATCCGCAGGCCTTGTTGACATTTCAAATTACGAAGGTGTGTTGGAACATATTTTCTTACCCATATGCTCCATGTATGGTATATTTACCTACATTTGCCCTAAAAATCACCCACATGTAGGTAAATATACCATACATGGAGCATATGGGTTATGATTGACTATTTTTTTTTGCTAAGTTGGCTAGAACCCCCAGTAGTGTAACTATAGCCAGACTATCACCTCCCCATAAATCCCAGTTAACAGTTAACCATAGTTAACCCAGTTATTTGCATCAACTTAACTATAAGTAATTAAGGGTCTCCGCCTTCTAGTTATCCTTTGGCAAATTAACTACATAACACCTGAAAATCACCATTCCTTTTATTGGAAACTAATCTTCCAAGCCCTATTTGGCAGGGTCTATGTTGATTTACTGGAGGGTATGATAATCCGTGGGCTTTAACCATCAAGATTTTCATAGGAACTTTTAGGGTGATGTCATAGATGTTCACAGTGATTTAGCGGGAGTTTATTTTTTACCATCCCGGATCCGACTCTTCCATAACCAAAAATCGGTCCAAAGGATTTTCGAAGACCATCTCCTTTGCGGACTCCGAGTCCGTGGCCAGTTTCGTGGCACAGAATGAGTTCTTCAACAACGAGGCGCGGTTTCACCGCCGGAAGCCGAGTTGTGACCTCCGGTGGCTGCTGTACGCGCAGCATTTGTTCATCAATTGGTGAATTAAAAACACATTGATGGTTTTATTATGGAAAATCACCATGTTTAATGGGAAAATCCACTATTTCTATGGCAATTTTCAATAGCTATGTTAGTTTACCAGAGGGTATAGACTATAGTGGAAATAGTCCCATGGCTGGGGACTACCAACTAATAACTGTGACTTATGGCTGGGCCACTAACATTGTCTGAGCTACCAATAGCAACTGGTTGGTGGTTTCAAACATGGCTGTTATTTTCCATTTCATATATGGGATGTCATCCTTCCCATTGACGAACTCATATTTTTCAAGATGGTTATTGCACCACCAACCAGTAAAGCAATATAACGCATAGAATTTCATAGATTTCATAGGGTGGTGGATAAAACCATGATAAAACACAGATGTTCACAGGGTTTTTAGATGGGTAAAGCATGAAACTTGTTCCGTGAATGATGTTCTGCCCGGTAGATTCTTATGATTAAAACCCCCCCGGCTCCGCAAGGTGGCGCAGCGGAGTGGTTTGAGCGGTGTCTTCATCGCGGTGGCGACGCTGGGGTGCAGTAAAGTTAACTATAAGGGGATTTATAAAATGGTAGATATAATATAACTATAGTTAACCATATCAACCTCCATTTATAGTGGAGAAACTTAAACCCCTGTTGCAGGTTTATGGTAGATTTAATTATATGTATATATTATATAACTATAGTTAATGGGGCTTATATTGGTTTCTACTGGGTTATAAACCAACTTATAATTGGGGGGGCCTATCCTGTATGCTGCTGAATTTGATTACGACTTCACTGCATCATTGCGACTTCACTGAAATGACTGACATGATGGTCAGTTGGGGGGCACTATTTCGGGGATTATCATGATAAAGTGATCAAAAGTGGGAAATAGGAATGGATGATAATAGATGGGTTTTTATTGAACATAGACCACCCCAAAATCCCATTTGTTATAACCATGGTGGGTCACTTCATGGTTATCGAACTGTAGCCCAAACCTTTTCGTGATTCAACCCATTTAGCCAGCCACAAATAGGAATATCAACAGGAAATCCAGCTGACAAACCTTGATCGATGGTCTTCGGGATGGCAAAACCCATCGTCGAAAAATCCTCCCAGATTCTGCCAATGTACACCAAGTCCATGATCCTATGATGCTTAAAGTCTTTGATTGAATTCCTTAAAGTCCAACGATTTCCATATTGTTTGATGCCTACACCCCGTACCCTCTGGTAAACTAACATAACTATGGAAAATCACCATTTTTAATAGCAAACTGTTAAATTACCAGAGGGTAAGTGACATGACAGGTCAGAATTGCAATGTCCAAAATCGAAAATCCTCAACGACCTGGGGGGGCCAAGGTAAATTTAGAGGGCGTATGTGCCAATATGATGAAAGGAAAGAGGCAAGCTGGGATGCAGTTTGCACTGGCATCATTTCTTACTGAGACCTTGGTTTTCTGTATGTGTTGTTTGTGTGTTTTTTTTTTTCTGAAGGGTAATTGTCCAGTGTACCTCCAATATATGTACATGTATATGTTAAAATTGTTGATTGACCCCACCCATTTTTTTTGATTACCCTCCGGTAATCAAGCATGTCAGTGGAAAATCACCCATTTATATACAGATTATGTTCCAATTAAGACCTCCTTTTATAGGGGATTTAACATTGCCACTTTTGATTACCGGAGGGTATGTCCGTTATTTTCCATTATTCTCGGTGAATTATGATGACCTCACGTCATGTCACGTCGTGAAACAGCTATTTTCAGGTTAGTGCACAATTATGATTCAGCCAAAATCCCTGATATCCCTATTAATTATTTTTGTACTTATATATATATATATATGTATATCCCATTTTCTCCACCATTGATTGATATAATACATGTGATAAAATGATATACATATGGGTTAGACAAAAACGTATAAATACGTATATAACATATATATATATAGGTTACTTTAACAAAATTATGTGTATTAGATGTCTCCATCCCTGTTAAGTTTATATTTATATGTCTCAAGTCTTTTCCTATAGATTTCATGATTTGATTAAATGGTCAAATTGCCCAGGAACAATGGCGCTTTCTTTCGCAGCGCTCAGTCGCGACGGGAGCTCAACTATTGGTTGCCAGGGCTCAATGCAGGCGCCGGGGGCAACGCAACGACGTTCACTGGTAAACGTTTTTTTGTTGGGGCGACAACTGGATTAAACATATATATATACTGTATATTATATACATATACAAATAGAATCTACATATGTAAATCCTAAGTTTGGGGTTTGACATGGATCCAGTTTTTAATCTGAGCAGGCTTATGGTCCCGTCGCAGCCTTTTGGTGGCAAGGCATTCCCTTCGTGGCGAAAAAGGATCCAATCCATGAGATCACCTTCACGGCCCACGACTTCGGGTTCCTTGGTGAGACTGGCACGCCTGGAAGGGCCTGCAAGGGCACGTATATCCATAACTAAGTTGGTGCTTAAATAAGTCCAATAACTGCCTAGGGTTGGTGATGGTTGATTCGGGGGTTATTAATCGAACTAGTTAATGGGGGTTATAAGTTATAGATTTATAAACCAACTTATAACTGGGGGCCAGCACCTTGTGTGGCGAATTTCGTGGGCTACAGATGAATTATCCACAGGGTGGATGATGTTTCTTGATTTGTAAAGCCAATGAAGTGTAGATATTTCATGATATATCTACCATAAACTGGACTTAAGTGACTTAAGCTACTTACCAACTTTGGATAACTTTGGTAACTCTCAAACACCACCTTGCAGGGAGCGGCTGATTCTTTTAGGTGTTGGAGATGTGTAAAGCCAGTGCCATAAACCATAATAGTCCCAGACATAGGTTGCATACCCAACTTGTAGGATGCTCCTGTTTAAGTGTTGTGGATAGGGTACACGTTCCATTGTTTGGGATGTTCAACTCCCATCATGGATCAGTATGCCAATTTTGGGCGGTTTTGCCATGTTTTGCCTCCACGTGTGGTTTGTGGTCCCTTCATGTTTGTGGGATTTTTGCGGGCTGGCGCTTGCTTATCAAGTTTGGCTGGCTGTATCCGATACTGTATCCTATCGTTGCTGGTCAATCGCGACTTGGTCAAGCATGTTTTGATTTTTCCATCCCGACGTAAGAACGATGTTTGATGCTTGGATTGATGGTCACTATTTTCGGAGGTTGACAAACATCCCCCCAGAGTACACTACCCGCTTAGACAAGGCCAGTCGCATCCAGTCACTGATCGGTCACCAAGTCCTCATTCCTTGTTGGTCCCATCTGTACATGGGGTGCGGTGGCGCAGGGAGTTTCGCACCTCATGTTGTGGTCAATGCGCTTGACAACTCATGAATCAGGGGTCGTTCGGGGGTCGTTCAGGGGTTCACTCAGTCTTACTCCTTCTCAAATCAAACCATTGTGGCAGAATGATTGTTTGTAATGCAAAGCAGTGCTGGCAGAAGAGTAGTCTGCAGTGCGAGGGGTGGGCTCTCTCGTGTTTGTTATAATGGTACTTTGTACCCTTCAAATGAAGGCAATCCCCTTGTGTTTTGATGGATTGCTGTGACCCTGCTGTGACCCGGTCGTGGCGACTTTTCCGCAAGCGGTTTGTCCACATTCAAGAAAATTGCTCTGACTTCAGCCCTCGACTGTACCTTACCGGAGACCGGGGGAAACCACTCACGGCGAAGAGTCGAGTGGCCGCTCCAACTGAGGCATTTTCTCATTCCAGATTTGGTCTTCACTGGCAATACCTCCATCAATGCCAGGTCCTGGATATATTGGATATCGAGCGGTAACTGGGAACTCCTTGGGCTTGAAACAACAGAAAGACACCCAGAAAAGGATGGTTTGTAAATGGTTTTTCCATCTTGTCCTATTGTGTTTTTTTTATACTACATGGGATGGGTATCCATGTATCCCATATTCAGACATATCTGTATTGGGTCATTATATGTCAGCACCAATTAGCATCAACCCTCCGGCAATTTTCAATTTACAAAGAGGGTGCGGCTGCAGTTGACATGTGGCAGTAGGTGCTTGGTGGGAGAATAGACAGGCAAACCACAAAAACATTGGATGGCAAAACCGAACGTACCATTTCCTCAACATTTCCCCCTGAAATCACTTTGTTGTGTTCCAAGCATTCTTGATGTTTCAGACTTGGCTATGGATCAATACCTATTAATACCATTTTTAGTGGGATGAACATCCATTTACCAGCTATTTTGATGTTCACCAGGGGTACTATTGGTTTGACACACTGCCATTTGTTTTCGAAACCGGGGCCCTCAGACGATCTCAGACGCACCTACATCATCTACCGGATGATGTCGGAAGCAACGACCATGGTGTTTCTTGGCTGAAAAAAGTAACGCCTGTGTGACGTTTGAAACTCCTGAAACTCCAGCCATCTTTGTTGACGTTAAAGAGCAAGAAAACTGAGTATATCCTTGTGATTCAATGAGATGCATATTCTATGTAGATATGATATATCATTGTCATTATATCCGGATGAATTAGTCCAGAACCAGATAAGGTCGGGCGGGAAAAAATGGCAACTCACGTCGTGACGTCGTGACGTTGAATGATGGGATTCTCCGAACCAGCCCCAAATTGATTCAGTTTTGGCCTTATGATGACAGCTATTTCCGCGTCATTGAATTATGATATTTGGTTGTGCAATTGACGTGTTTACAATGGTTTACCACAACGTGGGGATATCTACAAACAGACTCTATACTTTTTAGTAGTTTCACATACTGTTGGCAACTCATCTATTTGTAGATGCTTTTTTTTCCACGACTATTTTCCATGGCTATGTTCAATTACCAGAGAGGGCCAGAGGGTAAACAATTTTCAATATTATACACTATTAACTACAGTATTACATATGTATTATTTTAATATGATATATACATATCACATATACATATTACATATACATATTACATATGCATATACATATACATGCATATATTTATATATATATATATGCATGTTGTACCACTATGCACACATATCTAAATATATATATATATATATGTTTGTATGTATGTATATATACATATATATATATATATATCAACGATTCTCAGTCATACAAGACAGTTAACTTCCCATTTTCAGAGGGGGATTGAACATTTTCAGAGTCAGACTTCTTACCGGCCTTTGGCCTTCGGCCCCAGGTTTGCAGACATGCTCTTTGTGGAGACCCTGCGGCTCTCCGGCTATTCATATGAGTGGAGCAAGCGGAAGATCCATCCTTTGTTTCAAGAGACAGGTAAGGATTGCTCCGGGACTCCGGGATGTGAGGATGGTGAGGCCACATTTGATATCATATCTCCATCGACCAACAGATGGATGGATGGCTGGCTGGCTGGATGGATGGATAGATGGATGGATAGATGGATGGATGGATGGATGGATGGATGCTACACACACACATATATATATATATATATATGTGTGGTGTGTGTGTGTGTATTGTATGTATGTATATATATATACACACTATTTTATACACCACCACAGCCCCCCCCAAAAAACAACTATGGATGGCTGAACAAACTAACCATGGTTTGCCTCCAGTCTCCTCAACTGCAAATCACCGGGGATCTCCAGGTTTTTTTCACCTTGATCAGCTACGAAAGTAGATCATTGGTCATTTTTACTATTGACCATTGGAGAAATAACCACCAACTATTGGACATATCCACCAGCTATTAATATTTACATAGCAATGATTGTGATTTCCATGTCGTTCACCATTGGTTTTTGTGAGATCATAAACCGTAGCTGTGCGGCAGGTTTGAAGCCCTTTGACGGGGACCGGCAACACTTCTTCAGCGAAATGCGGAAGCTGTTGGAAGCTAATGTGGAGCAGCTGAGCGAAAAGAATACGAGACCCACAAAAACAAGGAGTTACCCTCTGGATCCCTCTGGTAAACTAACAGGTCGCGCCGCCCTTGGGCAACTGGTGTTTTTTGGTGCCTTTTGTTCATTGCGCCTTGTGCACTTTTGTTCTTGCGCCATGATCAGCGAGCGTTGCAAGCTTTGGCCAATTGTTTGAGAAAGTGCATAAATATAAACAAGAAGATATGTACATATGTATGTAATAGTGAAAATAAATGTATATGTATGCACATGTTTATATACAAATATAATATATGTATCTAAATGTGATTTTCATTGTGTATTATTGTGTATAGATATATATATATATAACCCAGGCAACCCCGAAGTTCACGAAGCAGACGTGACGTGAGCAAGTTCACAGGGACGTTAACATCCACCCACCCACCCAAACCCCGAAGTTCACGAAGCATACATGACGCGAGCAAGTTCACAGGGACGTTAACCCAACCCAAACTCCGAAGTTCACGAAGCATACATGACGTGAGCAAGTTCACAGGGCCGATAACATCCCTCCCACCCCACCCAAACCCCTAAGTTCACGAAGCATACATGGCGTAAGCAAGTTCACGGGACTTTAACATCCCCCCCCACCCCACCCAAACCCCGAAGTTCACGAAGCATACATGACGTGAGCAAGTTCACAGGGACGTTAACATCCCCCTCCCCACCCCAACCCTAAAAACAACAAACAAAAAGGTTTCGTGACCAGTTGCCTGGGGGCGGCGTTGGGAACTAACATAGCTATTTCAAATGGCCTCTGATAGTGGATTTACCCATTAAAAATTGTGATTTTCCATAGTTATGTTAGTTTACAAGGGGGTAATTGTCATCAATGAATCAATTGGGATTTCTTTAACCCATTATACTTGAGGTCATTCACTTGTTATTCATGGTTATTAATGGATATTTATGGCTATTAATGGCTGATGTGGTAAACACAGAAATCAAATTCGGCGATGCCAGAGGGATGGCAGCCATTGTCACCTTCGAGGATTTGGCTGGAGCAATCCGCGCCACAGGGGGATTGGTTATCCCTCCAGAATTCGGCTATACCGGAAGTTCACCCATGTTGGTCCGTTCCCACATGGTGAGTGAATTGGAGAAAACGGACGCTGCCCAGCGCTCATGCGAGCTCTTCAGAGGGTCGCTCATAAGCCACCTGATTGGCCCTAAAAAGGCCGCAGCTCTCATTGATGTGGCTGCTGCCATAGGCTTAAGGTGGCAGCAGGAGGTGGTACAGGCGGAGGTGCCTTCTCCTCGGCACGAGCAGCGGAGAACTCAACACCCTGGGTTTGTTGTTCGTTGACGAACTCCGCATGCGGTGGGAATGGCAACTTGAGCGCCTCAGAGAATGCAAATCTCAACCTTCACCTTTTTGAAATCCTTGACAAGTTCAAATACTAGAAATGGAGGTTGAGGTTTAAGTTTAGAGCTGGGACAATCATCTATCGAGGGTGGATTTCCATTGCCATGTTTGATTACTGGAGGGTGTATAGATTTAATCACCGAAGGTAGGATTTAGCCAGGAAAAGGAAGAAAAAACATAGACAATTCAGGTGAATAATTTCTGAGCCTAACAAATGCAGATGTCAATTGAGAACTATTTAATTATTCCTGTTTCAAGTCTTAAGAAAGCCTTGTACGCACATAGATAGACAGATAGATAGGTAGATAGATAGGTAGGTAGATAGATATATGACGACAATGTACGTATTGAGGGGTCGTGAAAACTTCGCCAAAAGTCCAGGAAAATGGGACTAGCCTCCATAGTGAAGATGTGTGAAGATATACCCTCTGGTTATTTAACATAGCCATGGAAAATCACCATGTTCAATAGGTAAACCATCTATAAATGGGCCATTTCCCATGGCTATGTTAAATAACCGGAGGGTAGAACATGATTCACAAAAGGCCAAGTTGGCGAAGTGACACAGCCATTGATATGTTGAACGAAGATTTCACGCCCCGAAAGTGGCCCTCTTGGCTTTTTGTGTTCTTATTAGTAGCTAGTGTTAGGATGTAGGCAGCATTTGTTGTTCAAGCAAGTACTTGGTGGTTCACCCAGTTCATCCCGGTTCTACATGGAAACACCCATCATCCCGCTGTTCGTAATGTAGGGATTTTGTATCCCATGAACTAGGATGGACCACCATGAAGTCATGAAGAAACGTGGAATTACCCAGGAGCCAGCGACTTTTTTTCCCCACCTGGCGCCTGGGAAACTCAGCATCTTCCAGCCTTAGGTACTGCCTGATGGGATCCACGAAGAAATATTTGGAGCTGATCAAGCAACACAAGGGTGAGGCGGAAGATTCCAGTCAAGTGCTTGATGAGCCTTGGCCGCGTCAAACGCGTCGCTTCGTGCTGACTTTGGGCGGGAATCAAAAAATACCTGGTTTTGATGATCTTTGATTATAGATGGTTATAGGGTGATGTGAATGTTCACGAGAAAAAGGACACCATTCTTGGGTGAATGATACCCTCTGGATCCCTCTGGTAATGACTAACATAACTATGGAACATCATCATTTATAGCGAGTTTTCCCATGAAACATGGTGATTTTCCATAGTTTTTTGTATGGTTACCAGAGGGTAACAGTCTCTCACTTCGCCCTTCGGTCACGGGAACGATTTGGATTGGGCTAGCTATCCCAAAAAATTGCCCAACTCTTCAGGCGCCGGTGGTTTGGAACATGTTTTATTTTTCCATGTGCCCTCTGGTAATTTAACATAGCAATGGAAAATGGCCCATTTATAGATGGTTTACCTATCAAAAATGGTGATTTTCCATTGCTATGTTAGTTCACCAGAGGGTATTGGGAATGTCATCATCCCAACTGACGAACTCATATTTTTCAGAGGGGTAGGTATACCACCAAACAGATAGTGTCTTTTTTGGTTTATTCATAGGCAGGTGTTCAAAAATGTTATTTTGGTTCCTGGTGTCCAGGACAAGGATCTGGAAACAAAACTGGATTGAAACCATTCCAGGTTGGGCATGTTGCGCCTGCTGAACTGCCTTTGAGACCCTCAACCGTCCTGCCTGATCCTAACAGGTGGTAAAAAAAAATGTTACGCTTTTTGGGCGTAACTGATGGTTGTCCCAGAATCAGAATTGGCCTATGATTGTCCCCCTTTTTGGGTTCCAACGGTGGCTTGCCCTTGCCATGTTGGAATACCAGGACAACTTGCACATAAAAAAACGCCGGAACTATATTTCACACCATTTCTGGTGACCGCGATGTTATATGTATCTATATATACATATATGTGTAAATATATATATATATAGAGATGCAAGTCCCAATTATGGGAGGTTAAGTTTATGATTTAACTTTCAAGTCACAGCTGGTAGTGATAAAGTACCAACTTTTAGTGGTTAAGGCCACTGTTTTTTTTTTTAAGATCACCATTCTGCCGGAGAACCCCATGAAATCCCATGCGTCTAAGGACTTCAAAGCCAAGTACATGCCGTTCTTTGTGGAAGACTATCGTTGCTTGACACAGGATGATGACAGTGGCAACCAGCATTGCTGGTTGCTCCTCCGAACCAATAGCAACATATTTAATGAGATTTCCGGACAACACAATTTATGGCAACCTTTCAAGTACATCCCAGTAGTTCCAATTTATCCCTGTCAGGATGTTCAACACGGCGTTACTGTACCACCCAGTTGTTTGGATCCATGCTTTGCAGAAACTGAAACTCTTTACCTGGGTGTGTTGTTTATGGAACATCATCATTGGAAACCATGGGTTTTCCCATCAAAAAAAATCAACGTAGGGTTTTCATGGATTTTCCATGGATTTTCCCATCTGGGTGTTGCCTGAAATGGTGGTACCCCAAAATCATCTAAACTTAGGCCAGAGAGAGTATTGAAATCTATGGTATCTATGGTTTTGGGGTATCCCCATTTTAGGAATCCTCCATCTATATATTGCATAAATAAATAAACACACATATATATATATACATATAATTCATTAGGTTCAAAAATTGTAAAAAATGGATGTTGCCTGGGCTTTCTTGTCAAAACCTGTCCCAAACCTTTACCCGACGGAAGCCGACGAACAACACCACCCACCTGGAAATTGTGCAGGTTGGACTTCTGCAAATTTCCAGCCGCTGGCTTCGATGGCAGCCGACTAGGGGTGGTTGGGATCCCGATTTTTCCATTGATTTTCCTATGTTTTTTTGATAGAGGTCTAATGGAAAATGTGGAGAAACCTTGCAAATTGTGTTTTTCCCCACCTGCCAGGTGAGGGTTGTTAGATTTTATGTCAGTTGCCTCCTCCTCCTCCTCCTCCTCCTGCCTCGTCCTCCTCTCCTCCTCCTCCTCGTCCTCCTTGTCATCCTTGTCGTCCTTGTCGTCCTCGTCGTCCTCGTCGTCCTCGTCGTCCTCGTCGTCCTTGCTCAACTGCGACCCGCGATCCACAGTGTTCTCTGCCGGACCTCAACCACGACCACCCACGCCCAGTGTTCCCTGCCGGACCTCAACCACGACCATCCACGCCCAGTGTTCCCTGCCGGACCTCAACCGCCAGTATCCACGCCAAGTGTTCCCTGCCGGACCTCATGTAGGAAGATATGGGACAAAGAATGTGTAGAAGAAAGTTAGAACGAATGTCAGAAAGAATGTCAGAAGATATGCCAGAAGATATGCCAGATAGAATGCCAAATAGAATGCCAGATAGAATGCCAGATAGAATGCCAGAAGATATGTCAGAATATATGCCAGAAAATATGCCAGATAGAATGCCAGATAATATGCCAGAAGATATGCCAGATAGAATGCCAGATAGAATGCCAGAAGATTTGCCAGATAGAATGCCAGAAAATATTCCAGAAGATATGCCAGATAGATATGTCAGAAGATATGCCAGAAGATATGCCAGAAGATATGCCAGAAGATATGTCAGAATATATGCCAGAAGATATGTCAGATAGAATGCCAGAAGATATGTCAGAATATATGCCAGAAGATATGCCAGATAGAATGCCAGATTGAATGCCAGAAGATATGTCAGATAGAATGCCAGAAGATTTGCCAGTAAGAAAATGTATAAATGTCATGGTGGGGATCACACGAAGTAAAGTAATTTGATTTCCTGATTTGGGGTTACACTTCCCAAAATTTTGAAATATGGAAGCACTAAGTTCAACATTGGCTCTGTATGATCATTTTCCGAACTTGAATATAGCCAGTATTGGCTTCTATGTTAGATTTAGGGGTTGTAACCTCCAAGAAAGAGCGGGACCTAAGCAAACCAAATTTGGATTTGGCTAATCCAACCAATCAAAAATGTGTCCATTAAGATATACTTAACAAAGAAATTATATTGGATTTTGGCAACGCAAATGATGAATTAACTCCACTTTTGTTGGCTATGATTGTGGGCTTTGGGTAAAACAAGATCCTGTCAGGAACCATGAACAAAAAGCAAAGGAAATGCGGGAAATCCAATGATTTCGGCCCTTGAGCAGGTCAATAGCCTCGATGATGGTTCTTGACCCTGCTCATTTTCGTCTACGAAGTGTCTACGAATCACTTCCCAGCATGGCAAGTGATAGCAGGTCCCAATTTTCAATTGTTTTATTCCTAGACTATACAAATCTCAGAATGGTTCTGAAAATCAGCAGGAAACGCATTTTTTTGGGCAAAAACATTGGTTTCTCATGGATTCCCATGGGTTCCTGTCGAATTTTCCCAGCACCTCCAGTCCATCCCAAGCCGCGTCCAGGAACATGGCGCAGCGCGCAGAGGAGTACCAGCGCTGGTGGCAGATTGCGGCGCCCGTGGTGCAGGCTGGACGTCTGGATGGCATGGACAGCGGCATCGGTCACATGGCAGTGGAGGTGGTGATGGTACAATGTGGGGCCCCTTAGTTGGATAGCTAAGTTGGTTATAACATGTTAGAACTCCGTATGGAGGTTTCCATAAATGGGGGTACCCCAAAATGGACGGTTTACAATGGAAAATCCTATTAAAATGGAAATATTTGGTGGTACCCCCATTTTAGGAAACCACCATATAACTCCAATAACTATTATGGTTTATGAATGTTTATGAAACTTATGACGAGCTAGTTAATGGGGGTTTGAACCAACTTAGCTATCTACCGGGGGCCCCATATTGTAGAAAACTTCAAAAAGTTTCAACTGTAAGTAAGGCAAACCAGTCCGAACTTCCCAAAGTAGGGGTACGTTGGAGTGGGAATCAAACGAGCCATTGGACAAAGTATATTTCATTTCGCTGGTGGTTTTTCAGTACTTGCTCACATTCAAAATGATGTTCAAAAATGGAAGGATCACTGGCCATCTCAGGAACCGATTCATTGGAGGTACCTACCATATATAAGGCCTAAATTTCAGGGAATATCCCATTGAAAGGATCCCACTTAACGAGAACACCTTGGGTATCTTGGGTGGCTCAAGGGCCCAGATGTGAGCTCACCGGCCCAGGTTTGGAAACAGCATCTCGGTTGAAAGCCTGGAGGACGGACTGCAAATAAAAAAACACGTTGAGGCACCCCTGTGTTCATAGTTACTATAGTTAATCTATAAGTTATTGTACATAGTATATAATTTTCTTAGGGTTTTCTTTGTGTATATGATTATATTATATTACATATATATCTATATCAGTAACACACGCACATATATATATATATATATGTATATATACGTGTGTGTGTGTGTGTGGGTTGGTTTGCTGGTTCTTATGTTCTTTACCTCAGTCTCATCCACATGGATTACTGTACATTGTGCATTTATGCCTCGCTGCTACCGATCCCAAAGGTGGATGATCACATGGCAGCCATTGGTGTCAGCTCAGATGCCTGGCATGTGACGGCGGGAAACTGGACTTCACCCGTCTGACCACTCGAACATAGGCTACCCACCGAATTCCAAGGGACCATAAATGACTTCATAGCGGGGAATTTTGGGGTATGCCACAGGGTATACCCCGTTTCTGGACAAACCGTAGGGGATGCAAGTTCATTTCTGGATATTACTGGAGGACAAGATTGGCTAGTGAAACTGCAAATTATACTATTAGGATCCATTAGGCTGATATAATGTTGACCATGTAACCCGATATATAATGTTCTAAGAATACTGGGGAGTTATCTATGTTCGCCCCGGCTCTTCCTTATTCATAGATATGTCCATTGCCCAAAGTTCAAATATCCCCCAGAAACCCTGGTTAAGTAATGTTAAGTATCAGTGGCTACTGAAATTACCACAGAGTATGCATTGATTTCTGTTGAGCCATGGTCCCTGCTCCGGGCACTCCCGTTGGTGGGGAGCGCCCCCGGCGGCGGCCGCCGGAAGGCGCTGGAGGGGCTGATGCGATGGAGGCAGTCCTGCTGCTCCTAGGCGGCTCTTCTGCCCGGTGGGCGGTTGCCCTTGTGCGGATGCTAACTCCGCCCGTGGGTGGACCTCCGACAGCACCCTGCGAGCACATGTAGATGCTCATTTGGCGGGCTCGCTCAGTGGTCAGGTTCCTTCGGCTTGGCTTCAAGATCGCTCTTTGCAGCAGTGCTTGGTGTGCGGGTTGTCTGTGTCCACTCGCTTCGGCATCCATCCCACGTGCAGGCCTGCTGCTCGGGCTGTGGGCGGTGCGGTCGGGAGCGGCCCCAGGGACACTGACGGCCCTCTTCCGTCCTTAGCCGAGATCCAGTGCAGCTACACGCCAACTCTGCGGCATGTTCCCCCTAGCGCCCGCTATGCTTGGGGGCAAGCACTGACTCGGGCATGTGCGGCGGTGGCTGAATACAACGATGAGGCCGCTTGGGTTCATTTACTTATTATGCTGCCCAAATGTGTGCTATGCAGCCCCCGCCGGGGTGGCCGGAAACATCAGCGCACCGCAGCCGCCTTCACCATCGAACGCCTCAAGCGTTGGAATGATGGCGAGCGGGCCTCTTTGTGGGCCAGTCGGCCTCAGCCGCAGCGGCCCCATGGCCGTGACATGACGGCGGAGCAGAAGCGGGACTTCGCCACCGGCCTTGCCAGAGAAGGCTTCGACAAGAAGGCCTGCACAGCCTTGCTTTCGCACGGTCTCTGCGACCACTCCCAGGCAACAGTTGCAGCCCTGCGCGCCCTCCACCCCACATCTGCAGCACCAGTCGTCCCTGCGTTGGAGAGCTTGCCGTTGGCGCCCGGGTTCGATGTCGATGCGGTGACGCAAGCCCTTCGCCGCTTCCCTTCAGACACGGCGCCGGGGCCTAGTGGCCTCCGCGTGCAGCACGTCTTGGATGCTGTGGGGCATGGCGTCGGGCTCCTGGACCAGCTTACTGCGGTTGTGAACCTCCTGGCCCAAGGGCGGGCTTGTCCAAGCATTGCTCCACTGCTCGCTGGTGCGGGGCTGGTGGCTTTGCCCAAGCCGTCTGGCGGTATCCGCCCAATAGCGGTAGGCGAGCTTCTTCGCCGCCTGACCGGCAAATGCCTCATGCAAGCGGTGCGGCCTGAGGCCCGGGACCACTTCTGGCCTGCCCAAGCAGGTGTTGCAGTGCCGGGCGGAGCTGAAGCTGCGGTCCATGGCCTGCGAGCTTGTGTCAGCCGCCATGCCGCTTCGCACGACTCGGTCGTGGTGAAGGTTGATTTCCAGAACGCCTTCAACACTGTCAGCCGTGATGTGGTCTTACAACAGGCCCGGGACAAGTTTCCCGCTCTGGCCCGCTGGAGCACGTGGTGCTACCAGCACGCCACCAACCTCCAGTTCGGAGACACGGTCCTCCAGTCCAACAGCGGAGTCCAGCAAGGGGATCCCTTGGGACCCTTGCTCTTTGCGGCTGCTCTCCATCCCCTGGCTGCAGCGCTTCGGACCACCGCCTTGGACTTTTCGGTGTTCTACTTGGACGATGGGGTGCTGGCTGGGCCCATTGATGCGGTGACAGCTGCCCTGTCTCAACTTCAGCAGGCTGCTGGTCGAGTTGGCTTAGTGTTGAACTTGGGCAAGAGTGAGGCCATCGCTGTGGGCATGACGTCTGCCGCGGCCATTGCGGCCAAGCTACCATCCCAACTTGTGAGCACTTCCGATGGCAACAATCGCATTCTCCGTGACTTTGAATTTCTCGGGGCTGGCATTGGTGGGCCCGAGTATTTGCAAAGGCATGCCACTGGTCGAGTTGAGGGTGCCCGCAAACTTTTGGAAGCCATTGGTGCACTTGAAGATCCACAGGTTGCCCTTCGGCTGCTGCGAGCTTCCGCTGGTTACGCGAGGCTCGTGCATACCATGCGGTGCAGCCCACCCGCTGGGCACGAGACTGCATTGGAACAGTTTGACTACCTGGTGCAAGAATGTTTCAGCTCCTTCACTGGTCTGCATGTTGAGGCTTCTGCGTGGCAACAAGCAAGCCGTGGCTTGGGCCAAGCCGGCCTGGGGCTCCGCTCCACTAAGGTCCATGCGCCAGGTGCCTACCTTGCCTCAGTTGGCGCTTGTGCCCGACTCTGTGGTGAGCTTGATGGCGGCTACTGGTTAGACCATTCTGGAGATGTGGCCGCCGCTTTGTCGGCACTCAACGCTTGCCTGGACCCAACTCAGCAGCTCACTGCCGCCGCTGCCTTGGGGCTCACGCAGAAGGACCTCAGCCGCAGAATAGATGGTGCTGGGTGGCAGGCCCAACTCCACGCAACTTCCGCTGTTGGCAAAGCCACGTTGTTGTCGGAGGCAACGCCTGGTGCTCGGGCCTTTCTGACCTGTGCGCCGTCCGGCCGCACACGCATGGAGCCAGCGGTGTTCGTGGCTGAGATCCGGGTCCGTCTGGGCATTGCAGAAGCTGCTGCCGACACATGGTGCCCCAAATGCGATGCCATTCTGGACACGCATGGGTACCATGCTGGCATGTGCATGGCTGGTGGGGAGCGTACACTTCGCCACAACGCCCTTCGTGACCTGGTTCACAGTTGGGCCGAACGAGGATGTCTTCGCCCTGAGCGTGAGAAGGCTGGCCTGCTTCTCCCACAACGACCTGATGATGCGGCCAGTGCCCGACGCCGCCCTGCGGATGTGTTTCTCCCGTCCTTCCTTGGACGCCCAACTGCACTTGACTTTGCCGTCACGGCACCCCAGCGGTTGGACGCCCTTGGTGGTTCAGGAAACACTTCTGCTGCGGAGGCATATGGTGCTTACAAGCGCCGGCACCTGGACACAGCTGATGCATGCGCAGCCCAGCACGTGACCTTCCTCCCCATGGTGATTGAAACCACGGGCGCTTGGGCGCCGGAGGCGGCCCAAGCCTTGGCTCACATCAGCCGCGCTGCTGGAGGCGGCGCAGGCGGGCCCACCTTGTTGCAGGAAACCTGCGTGCTGGTGCGTAGCTGGAGGGGCCGTGCTGCTCTGCGGCGCCGTGCTGAGCTCGTTGCTTGAGCTTTGGTCGTTGTGCGGATGGCTTGCCGGACTCCGGCTGGGATGGCCACGTCGATCTCTTCTGGTCTTCGTTGTCTTCGACCCTTGCGTGCGGGCCGCTTTTTGCTGAGGCAGTGAGAGGCATCCTTGCTTTTTCCGACCATCTTTGGCTGGCCCTGACTCGGCCAAGCTGTGTCGGGCATTTGGCCTGCATGCCTCTTAATTTTTCTTCTCTTGGCCTCTGGGGTTTGTGCAGCGGGGCCTGGGTCCATGAGTGGCTCTGGTTTTGGGCATCGGCCAGGTTTTTTTTCCACCTCAAGGGTGTTTTTTCCTGGTCGCTGCTCCGTTCTGTTTTCACAATACTACACCATTGAGGAGTGTTTTCATCAGTAAATAAATAAATAAATATATATATATATATATGGGTTTTGTTCCTGTTGGTGGCCCATATGCCCATATCAGATGCCATATCATATAGAAAAAAACTATTGTAATGTGTTGGATGAATTGTTTCTGACATGACGTCACCATACATGATGGTCAGTAATGGGAACACGGCCACAATCACCTACTTCATGTGTGATTCAGCCATCCTAGACACACACATATATATATATACACATAATAATGATTTTATATTTATTCATTTATGTATACAGTCAACACCTAGATTGAACAACTGCAGTTGAAATCCGAGAGTTCCTATAATAGTAAGTTTTTTCAAGTTTTCGTTTCTGAATTCAGAGGTGGTTTCATCAGCTGCCACAAAAGAAATCAGCTGGTTCAAAGTTACGAGCTGAGGACGGTCCAGCGTGCCCTGCAGAAGAGTTGATTCCCAAAATTTTTCAGCGTGTTTTCGCCGCTCGCCGGGGTGGTCGTAACGACATGTTCCGCTGTTTTGATTGCGCCATGATCAAGCTCGGGAGTGCTGTCATGGATGTGGGGTTCCAATGTTATTTATTTAGGGTGGTACAGAAGGGTGCCCAAAAAATAATTCAAACTCGTTTGCAATTAATATAAGTCTTATTTGTTGAATTTCCCCCTATAGACATGACCCATAGGATCCATGTAGAGTATATATGCTAACATTTGGGGTATATTGATGGTAAATGTTGCCATATATAGCAGCACCATGGATCCTATAGACATGATGGGATGGCTCTTCCAAACGACCGGGCCGCCGGCCGCTACCGGGCGCCGGGTTAGAGATCTTCAGATCCCAGAAGTTGGTTCCATATACCACAGATTGATCCAAGTTACGCGACCCGGTAAACGTTTCCAAAAAACGATGGAAAGATCCACCATGTTTAATGGGTATCAACGGTATATCGGTATATCAACTATTTCGACTGGGCCATTTTCCATAGCTATGTTAGTTTACCAGAGGTAATCCAAATGTTAAGCATGGTTACGCTATTTTTTCAAATCCTTCAAGCAACTTTTAGATAATGATAAATCAAGTACTCGTACATACCAACATGAATAAGTCCCTAACTTGTTTGTTGCATCACCGTTTACAGTATTTCTCAAACTTTGATTTTTGTTGGTGGCAAAGTTGGGGGCACCACATGGCCACAGGAAACGCGCTTGAAGCCCGTCTTCGATGGGGATGGCTATGCCATGGAAGCTCCCCACGTTCGATTGAAGAATGCCTATGCCACGTGGCGATGTTGTGAGATTTGTGAGGTGACGATTTTCAATACCAGTGACCAGTGGCAGAGTTAATTAACAACTCTGATTGGTGGTTTGGAACATGAATTTTATTGTCCCATTCAGTTGGGAATGTCATTATCCCAACTGACTTTCACTCCATCATTTTTCAGAGGGGTAGAAACCAACCACCAACCAGTTATGGTTAAAATTCCCATCATGGTTAGCCATAAACCACCATTATTAACCATTATCAACCATTATTAACCAGTAAATTAACCATTATTCACCATGGATTTGCTTGAGGACCCCTCCAAAACAAATAGATATGCCCTTCATCGATTCCTCATAGGGTCCTGGATTAGAAAAAAACATGCCTTCGACTCGGCAGATCCAGGACAAAAAGGTGCATAAAAAGGTGCATGAGGTGAGGTGTGCGTTTTTTTTTTAATATAAGGGCTTTGATCTGATTTAATCATATTCCATCTAATCAAAAACAAAAATAATAAAGTAACGGCCTTGATGCTTAAAGGTTATCAAGCACGAGACACCACGGTTTTAAGGGCACATTTGAACCAGCTAATCCAGCATTAGGGGTTCACCTCTGGGGGTTGGTGGAATCCCTATTGCAGTTTCCAGTATTCTACTGCAAAAGGTTGTGGTCGATGTATGTTTCTGCCACCAGTGCGTATCCCCCAACAAACCCTTCTGGATCTTGTGGTTTGTCACTATTCTCCACATTTTGGTGTTTTTCCGACCTGTTTTGCGTAAACCCACGTGAAGCGGCACAGAAAGAGCAACATAGAAGAACCAGAGGTACCCAGAGTCAGAAGAACTAAAACCACGGTATATGCTATAGTCCACAGTGATTCCTGAGTAGAACGAAAAAGCGAAACCAATTTGACCTAGTGGCACCAGTGGGCAGCCTAGTGGGCAGTGTCCATAAATGGCATAGTCCAAATCCGTTGGTTCATCATCATATTCCGCGCTACATTGACATAAAATGAGAAATGGGGATATGCCCCATTCTCAAACAAGCACCGAATTTAAACGAAATTTGGGCCCCCCCACATTTTCAAAATGTTGTTCGGATCCATCCCACCAGCAGTGTTTCAGGTGCGATACCTCGTGGGGCAGATGATCATTTTCGCTCGTTACGACTTCCTGGAAGAAAGCTCGGACCACAGGGGATGCTGAGTTTCCCTTCACCACTTTTGGGAAAGACCCAAAAATAAGTTCATACATTGAATTTGGCTCCCATTAGAATTGAAATTGATGTGCATATATAGTCGAGTGTGTACGTGTGTGACAATCGTTTGGGGGCCTCACAAACCCACATACCTTCCTTTCGAAGAAACAACAAATAAGAAGCCCAATGACGGAAAGATATCAAAAAGGATGATCGGGTGTACGGGACAGAACCAGTGTGATGGTGCGGCGTAGGGAGGCTAAACCCATATATGAGTCCAGGGTGCAAGTCATAGATTAATGTGTGTTCTCACACACTACGGGGCCCAATGTTGCATATATACCTTGATCTTCAAACGAGCATTAATTTCTGGTTGTTTGCTTGTTCGTATATGTTTTTGGCAAGTCGAGCGCATTTTTCCATCACAAGCAGAAATTTACCAAACGAGATCAAACGAGCACTTCTTGAGTTTTCACTGACTGTCACTGATTCAAAAAAACAGGCCCCACAACGAGCGCAATTCTGTACCTCGAGCAGAAATATGTAAAACGAGCAGATTTGGGTTCCTCGAGCAGAAATTTGCTCGAGCAGAAATTAGTGTACCTTTGAAGCTCCAGGTACATATATATATACTGGTTGGTGGTTTGGAACATTTTTTCCCATATATTGGGAATATATAATCATCCCAACTGACGAACTCATATATTTTTCAGAGGGGTAGGTTAACCACCAACCAGTAATGTCATGCATTGGATCCACTGGGCATCACCACCCCCTCCACGTTACTAACTGAGACTAACAGAGTATATGTATATTGAAAAAATCATATATATTCATATTTATATATATATATTTGCATATATACATACATACATACATATATATATATATATACAGAAGAGCAACATATCTACATGTGTCATAGTTTTTCTATTCATAGCTATTCATAGTCTTTGAATGATTGTCAAAAACTATATCATATGATATAATGTAGTATATTAAAATCCTAAGTGGTAAAACCCTATGACTTTCAATATTGCTATCATAGGTCTTCGTACAATTGCATTGGTTTTACAGGGAAAAAAACTACAGGACAGGCCTTTTTTTCATTGGGAAATCCATCAAAATCCATGGTTTCCGGTTAAGATTTTCCCCTAAACCAATTCAATGATCATCGATGATCATTTGTTTTTCCATGAACCACCCCCCAGGAAGATCACTATTTTTATAGGTGGTATGTTTACCATTCCCAGTCATAGGTGGTTTAAAATATATAGATTTTCCTCACATTAATAACCCACCCATAGATGTTGTCCACCATCCAACCCATAATATGAGGTCATTAACCATTAATTTTGACCACTTATTGTGGTTAAGGTTGTGAATGACATCTATTGCTAATATTGAGATAATAACATCTATTATTTGGTTGGTGGTCTGGAACATAGCGATTCCAATGTTATGAAGATCTATGATACCAATTTTGAAAGTCATAAGATCTTACCACTTATATAGTTTGTTTATTAAGAAAAAAACATATACTACCAAGTATTAACTATTATTAACCATGATTAACAATTATTAATAGTTAATATTCCCACATTATTAATAATATTAACATTAATACAATGTGGTGCCCCATAGTTATAAGTTGGTTTATAAACCCCATTAACTATAGTTATATCTACCATAAACCATAGTTATTGGAGTTATAAACCAACTTAGCCAACTATGGGGCACCACATTGAACATTAATATCCATTAAGATTCCCACATTACGATGGATTTTGACCACTTCCAGGCCATCGCTACGCCGCCAAGCTGACGGACTTGGTGCGGCAACAGGTGGAGAACTTCACGGAGGCAACGGTGGAGACGGCACGAGGCCAGGCGTTGACTGGGGAAATGCTGGGTTAATACAGGTAAACCATGGGTGAACCATTTTTTTGTGAGATAAGAATGAATGAATGAGAATGGTTGATTTTTAGTGGTCGATGATTGATTAAGTTGATAATGATGAATCATGGTTAATAATAGTTGGTAATTGGTCAATAATTAGGTGATTTTTGAATAATAATTTTGGACTATAAATAAGTCAACAATGATTCATAGATTAACCGAAGTACCAACTATTATTAAATTGGCCAACTGTATAATGGGCTGATTCATAATACCATCTATGTTGATTACTAATCATACCAATGATGAATGATAAAATCTCATTAATGATAAATATATCTATATACCCAATTATAATACTAATTATACCAATTATGCGGATTATTAAAATTAATATATCAATCAGCCTACTACAACCAGTATCAATCATACCAATTATAAATTTATATAGAATTATATTATTAATATCCAATCGATATCCAATAATGGACAATTATAACATAGGGATATCCCATTGAGCACCCAATTGTCTCATAAATATACCCTCTGGTAATTTAACATAGCTATGGAAAATCACCATTGTTAGTGGGAAAACTCACTATAAATGGCCATTTTCAATAGCTATGTTAAATTACCAGAGGGTAGTAAATCTCTATTGGAGATGGTTTATTTCTGATTAACCACATGAATAGTAGGCTAATCATGGGTTAATGGTTGTTATGGTAGTGAATGATGGTTGTTCATGGATACAAACATTGTTATGCCCCCATAAGTTGAGATACGGGGCCCCTCTAACTATGGAGATATATCAGGATATATAAAAATATGATTGGAACTGCGCCCCCCAAGTAGTAATATGATTGGAACTGCTCCCCCCAAGTAGTGACCACTTGACCCAGTTCCATAAGCTTTAACCATCGTATATATATATATATATATGTATGTATGTATGTGTGCGTGCGTTTTATGATGGTGCTTAAACTTAAACTATCAAAGATATGTTCTTGTTACTCATAATGGGGATCCCTATTTCAAGAAATAAGGCATATCAATTATATTGGCCATTTTTGAGCTTCCAATAATCAACGGTATGGGTATATATAGAGGTAAATAAATGATTTGTCGTATAGGTTTCAGGGTCTTGTGTAAGCCTTGGGTTGTTTATTGCTATCAGTATGGCGATGTTTTCGGTATCGAAGATTGACTAGCTGACCCCTGGGGGTTATCCTGTTGTAAACTAGCGAACTGGAAAATCAGCATTTGTTTATGTATGTTTAGCAGGTAGAACAACTATCAATGCTTACCAGAGGGTAGTGAGGGATATAAATTTGCCTACTCACCTGGCAGACTTAATATTATCAAAACCACAATACAACATTTCTCAGCCAAACTGTATGCTGGGATGGGAGATTGCTATTTTTAATGGCTCAAACGAGGTCTGCGGGAAATGGATGTTTATCCTTTATGCCCCTAGTGCTGTATTCTTGTCATAGTACACGTTTCTATTTCTGCTACGAAAATGGTGGTTGCGCGCGTCAACCTCCATGAGGGATGAGCAGAAAATCTGCAGGACTTCTGAGAAACCATGGTTTCTGCTCATTTTTGACCTTGAACCAATCGTCAGAAAGACATTGAGTAATAAAACTGCCATGTTTACTTAGTATTGTATCATATTGTTTACCAACATGAAAGTGGGTAAGCCCCAACCTCAGCCTGTCTGGAGGTCTCTATGCGCAGTTCCTTCGTGTCCTGTTGCGGAAGTCCTTAATCACGCCGGACGACTACGAGGTCTACCAGCAGATCTGCCCTCTCTTCGACCCCGTCTATGCGCCTGAGCCAAATGATGGCTCAAAAACATGTTGAAAAGTGGAATTAAAGCTGATTTAAGAAACAAGGCATGTGCATATTCCCAATGTTTTATGTATTTTGTCGAAAACCCCATATGTTTCCACCTCAAAGTTAAACCTGGTACATTGTTGCACTTATCCGCATGATTTGAGGTGCCATGGTAGTTATACCCACAACAATCACAGCCAACTGATATCCCTATCGTATCTCCATGCCATTTTTCCATGATTTTCCTAGTTAAGTCCCTATTTTCCACCTGTTTCCCTAGGCGGATCGCGCCTTTTTTGGTCCCAGGTCTTCTACGATGAGCAGAAGGATTTCTACACCCAGTTGGCTGAGGTTCAACAACAAATTCTCGGTGGCTGCTGAGGACGGGTATACCTGGATGGATTAGACTAGCCATGTGGATGGATGGATTGCAACCAGCAAATTTATGGAAGATGACCACTTTCCGGGCTGCATTGATGTTTGTTTTGTTTGAGTCTTCCGTTCCACGGACCTTTCCGGTTTGAGACAGGTCTGAAAAAGACGGATGTTTTCGAGAGAACAGCGCACCAAACTTGCAATAAACGCATTACATATCATTACCATAGCCTTGACAAGTTTTTCCGGACAATGATGTATTCTTGCATTGTTTGGCGCGCAGTTGCCCAAGCACTCTCTTCATGAAGAGACAAATGTACCATTTGGTGCTGGAATGATTCACCACCAGTTCCCAATGAATAGCGAGGTGGTAGTGGGGGAATGGATTAACCAACTGCTGCCTACTTGCTTAAATTGAAGATCATCCCGGCTTATTTACGTCCTGGCGCAACGGCACAACAGCGCACGTTTGCGCGGCCACGAAAAGCACAAAAAGAGGCGCCACATGCTGTGTTGTTGATGTGGATGCTAGCTGTGTTGCTTGGCTATTCCCTGAACTTAGAAACATGTTTTGGATCTCGGTTACACTGAAGAAGTTGCTTTGTGGTGTTCCATCTAAATGTCCAAAATAGTACTCCTTGTTCCGGATGATAAGTCCAAAGTTTGAAGAGATGGTATAGTCTGATATAGTTACAATTTATATTTATTCAATACCAATTGATAATATAATAACATATACTGTATAATATGAACATATATATATATAATTATATATACTACAATTTGTGGCCGATATGATATCAAATCCATACATAGACAAATAAATGAATGAATCATAAAACAATGAATGAACCATATATTTATATATGCATAATAAAGAGGTTAACTTGGGGGTGGAACGTCCGTTGCTTCATGGGGCTGGAATGTGAAGATCCCAGAGGTTTCAGTGAACAAAATATAACAAAATTGTCCACGAAATGTGGTGAAACCAATAGAGTTCCAATGTCCCCATGCTATCTCACCCGGAGCCACAAGCAAATCCCTCAGAAGCACCAACGAATTCCATTGATCAGAACGAACATGATTGGGTACCATATGGTAACATTTTGTGAAGAAAATGGTGGAGTTGGAAGACTTGTTACTTTCCTTCTGGGATGCATTGAAAACCGCATTGAAAAATGATTCGTTTGGCTGATTAAAAGACAAAAAAAGAGTTGAAATTGGCCGATCAACCCCTCAAAAAGATATTAATCATGATATATCCATATATATATATATATCAACCCTTAAGTAACCACACTTACTGTAGCTATTTCCCAATGGCTTCAAAATGTGAGGTAATCACCATGCATCCGGCTGAGGATGGTGGGTCATTTCAAGGTGGAAGGGCACCTGGGCGGTTTTTGTCGGAGGGATGTGTGGCGGTTGGGGCACGCGAAGACATTGGACAATTGGTCATGGAACATATATATATATCCATTTTAAAAAGGGATATATAGAATATCATAGAATGGTCACCTATGATAATCTACAACATATATATATATATATATATGTATGAATGTATGTATGCATGCATGCATGCATGTATGCATGTATGTATGTGTACTTATATATATATGGCAGAGTATGGATCAATGGAATCATAATGCCGTGGATTTCGCCTCCAGTGTCCTCCAACATGGGTTGGTTCATGTATTTGTTGATGGCATGGCTGCCCTTAATGAATTGGACAGAACATTGTTTTTTATTCTACAAACATGGACGGGATTGAAATGACCGAATCAGGAAGCGTACATTTGCACAAAGCAGCAGATGAAATGCATTTGGTTGGAGTTCCTCAGGGAACAGGTTTTCATGCTGACAAACCATGTTTTGGAAATCAACTGGACACATCTCTATCCCAAAAAATGCAAGTACCATAAATAAATCCCCCTGAGATAGTACAGTCCAAGAAAAAAATAGGCGGAGGCAGACTTGTTCTGAAGGCGATGGAGACAGAGATACATAAATCATCACAAATAATCATGCATCATCATAAACCATCATGCATAAGTTATCATAAATCATCATAAATCCATAGATGTTGCTTGCAATATTTTTCAGTTCATCTATAAACCATCCCTCAACAAGTGCTGTTTCTTGACCAAGCGTTGCCTCCCTTAAACACCACCTGGGTCCCGAGGATGACGTGTGCATCCTGTGCGGCTTGGCAGATCCTCTTGGGGATGCCACTTGTAGCTGTTTTCATAGGGAAAAAGAGGATAATCCACCGGGGATAGCATATTTTCAGACAAAACCACACAACTGTTTTACTGTATGCGTGATAGATATATAGTGTGACAGATAGATACTGCGCAGATACACATTATATATATATATATATATAAATGTATTGTGTGAGTGCGCGTGTTTTTGTTCTTGAAGGGCAATTGTCCAACATATTCCCATACCCTCTGGTAAACTAACATAACTATGGAAATTCAACATGTTTTGTAAATCAACTATTTCTATGGCAATTTTCAATAGCAAACTGTTAGTCATAACCCGAGGGTATCTAGTGTTGATTTCAATCCCCCATTGTTCTGGATCAATCACAAAAAGGTGGGTGCCGTGGAGCGTGCGATCACTGCCCTGGACGGGGTGAAGTCACTTGATGGAAGGTGTGAGGTTTTTAGTTCCCATTTTTGGTGGAGAAAAATTGCAGCCATGATAAGGGGAATCAGCCATGAAATGGTCATTTCATCTGGGAAAATGATGGGAACCTTGTATTTTTAATGGCATTCGATGCTACAAACACGGTGAGAGAGCTTCATGGGATGTAATAGATCATGGGACCTATGGGACTTACTGGGATATATACCCTCTGGTAAATTAACATAGACCCTGAACATGAGATGGTTGTTGTGGAAACTAGTCTTCCAACCCCGATGACTGGCAGAGTCTATGTCAATTTGCTGGAGGATAACCAGCAAGATAAGAGGAAACAAACCCAAATGACTTGAGAAGTACTGGAAGTTCCTGGAAGGATTGAGGATCTCTGCGCTAAGACGGATCCTTCCTCAGTGCGTCTTATGATTCCATCCCCTGCAGTGAAGCTGAAGAGAAAATTCAACCCGGGCCAAACCAAGGTCTTGGGGGATGGGATTACTATTGGGTTTGGCCCGGGATTATAAAATCCCCAAGACCTTGGTTTGTTCATATAAAACGGCATGTTCATATTTTTTTAGATGTACCCTCTGGTGAACTAACATAGCAATGGAAAATCACCATGTTCAATGGGTAATTCCACTATAAATGGTCAATTTCAATAGCTATGTTAAATTACCAGAGGGTAACCGTTTTATAATTTCTTCGTATTACAGGGGGATGGGATTACTATTGGATTACTAGTTTTCATGATTGACTCTCCGGTGGCGCGGAGAGATGTGGAGAGCGAGATCGGCGCAGTTTGAATCCACGGCTGCAAGTGGCTTTAACTACCAAAAAACAGGATCACCTGCAAACCAGGTTCATCAATGGTTGGTAATGAAGTGGTTTGTATCTTCCGAGCTCATAAGTTCGCAGCTACTTAGCCACCTTTTCACAGTGACAGGTCCAGCCGTTCGTGCTAGGCGGCTGTTCCCAGCCCAGGGAAAGATAAAAAAAGTAGTCCGAAATACTCAGAGCAATATTTGACTATCCGGTCGCCGTTGAACATGTGCATGCATTTGCTACCCTTTGGTAAACCAACATAGCTATGGAAAATCACAATTGTCAATGGGAAAATCCACTATAAATGGCCATTTTCAATAGCTATGTTAAATTACTAGAGGGTAAAACACATTAAAACACCATGTTTGGTTATTTAACATAGCTATTGAAAATAGCCATTTATAGATGATTTTCCCATTAAAACCTCCATTTATAAGGGATTTTCCATGGCTATGTTAAATAACCAGAGGGTATATTTCGCTACACTTCACGTTGAACATGAACTTCATCTTGGGGGTAGCGATTCCGTGCACCTCTTCCCGGCATGGAAGAGCCCAGGCCCATGTCTTGCACCATGGTGAATATTCCCTTATAATAATATGTGCATAATATAGTATATCAGGATAATTATATATATATATATTTATTGTAGTAATATAACATACATTTTTATAATAATGTATGTGTATATATTTATATTATACACATTTATTTAGTTATGATATTATATATGTATGGGTTTACCTTCCAGTAATCAAACATGGCACTTGAAAATTCCCCATTTATAGATCATTTTCCCATTGAAATTGCCGGCCATGTTTGATGACACTGGATGTAGCAACCATTTAATATAGGGTACATTGCTGTTACTACAGGGAAGGCCCCGCGTTGACCTTAGCTCTGTTGGTTGAACTATGTTGGGGTTGTGGCAGATAAATCTACAGGGTGGGGCCCTTCCTGGCATAGGGGCAAGTGAAACTTTCAGAGTGAACTGTTAGGTATAACATGTTCTTCCACATTACCCCCTCAACAAAGGCTTAAAACTTGGCTGGGCTATACCTATACACTCAGTTTTGCTTTGGTGCTTTTCAGGTCATATCAAACAATCTTTAGTTACCTGTATCTAAGCATAGTTAAGCAAAGGTAAACTTGGCTGGATAATACACTTTCCGTGAAAATATATAGGTAAACCATGTAAAACACCAACTTGATACACACACATATATATATATATATACACACCATGTTTTACATATGTATCAAGGTAAAAACCATGTAAAACACAATTTAAACCCTGTTTTTTTTAGCACCTTCAAATGGGCTCAACAAATCTCTTGGGTTAGCAGAACCTGTCGTTCTGCTTCCATCGTGTTGCTCAGGTCTGCGGAGATCTCTTTGACCTTAAAACGTGCCGAGGCGATGCCCTGGGGAACCCCGGGGTTCCGAATGCCTGGGGCTACCCCCAATAGCTGGATGGCTCAGAGACTATGGTAAATTAACAGTTGGACCCTGAAAATGACCAATTTATATCAATTTTTAGTGGAAACTAATCTTCCAACCCCCATCTGCCAGGGTTTATGTTAATTTACTGGAGGGTAGACTATAGTGAAAATAGTCCAATGGCTGTGGACTACCAACTAATAACTGTGACTTATGGCTGGGCCACCAACATTAGTTGAACTACCAAAGATCTGGTTGGTAGTTTCAAACATGAGTTTTATTTTCCATAATATATGGGATAATCCTTCCCATTGACCATTGACTAATATTTTTCAATGTGGTTAAAACCATCAACCAGGCTGGATGGCTAGTCAATGGCTAGTGGAAAATGGGCAACCGGCCATTTGATTCAGCAGCAACTAAAGTGACACACCAAGAAGAAGCAGAAACAGATACCTATGAGCTCACTGAGCATGCTGCAAATGTGCCCTTGGGTACATCAAGCTCACGGGTGACAGCCCGATTTGGAGCCGGGATTGCTGTCGGTGGGGCGGGAACCTCCGGAGGCAAAACGTGCACGTGCAATTCGGCGATGACCAGGAGTGATGCCGCACTGCCTCCTCGCAAGGCAACCCATCCTTCGTGCAGTCCTTGGCGTCTGGAAGGTCCTTCAAGGGAGTCCCAAAGAAAAGCCAGGAGGACCAATTGGGTGATCTGGACCTTTCTAGTCTTGCTGAAGAGTTGGACCTCAAGAGTTTGGATTCCATCCCCTGTGAAGCCGCTACAGCTGGCGCTTCCCCCGAAGGCAGGTGTCTGGTCATGGCTTCAGTGTTCTTCCATGTTCTTCCTGAAGCGTTTTGGGACAAGGTGGTTCTTGAGGTAGAAGCTAAGATGCCAGAACACTTAATCTCAAGTTACTGCATTTCAATGTGCCAGAAATTATTGTAGAACACGTGACGACCCAGTACATTTAACATGGAACCACACTCAAGAAAAAAACATATCCTAGTAGTAAAATCAATGATCCTTTGCCAGCCTGTTTTTCAGCTTCCGTGTTAACTCTTCGGGGTGTAAACCTGCTGCGCGTCCAACGAATCGGGTTTTGAAAGGTGACCTATTTTCCGAGCGTGCACGCTGAGAATGTTGTCACTTGGATACTCGAAACTGGTGGCTTGCGCATGAAGATTTCTGGTTGGTGGTTTGGAACATGACTTTTATTTTTCCATTTCTAGGGAATGTCATCAACCCAACTGACTCATATTTTTCAGAGGGGTAGGTCAACCACCAACCAGAAAATGATCCTTGTGTTACAACAGTAGACATATACGTCTTTCAGCTTTGGCGGCTCTCTAGCTATTGTTATATTCTTCGCCCTTGCCTCTTCCAGATGTTCCCTTAACTTTGGATTTATGGTCAGACACTGGCTTTTTAAATTCCTTGTTTGGGATATCTAATCATGATGGTTTCAAGGATAAACTGCACCTTTACACCATTTTACACCATATTTTCTGGTTGGTTTGTCGATTTGTTCCAGCCTGGGATGATGAGGTTGAAGCCATTGAGGATGTTGGCTTCGAAGCAAGCGTCTTGAACGAGGTGGAGCGCAACGTCCGCGCAACGCGATGTGTTGGCAATGTCAAGCCCGATGTTCATCTATGAGCTCTTGTGAAACTACGAGGGTGTCACTTTAGTAGATGAACTCAACAAACATATGGGAGACCCCGATTCTTAACCAATCCGGGGTTGACATTCCAAGATCTCCATCCACATGTTCCATTATTTTTGTTCCCAGACATCAAGTTGCAGGCTGGAAAAAGGATACCGAAGCCGGCATCATAGTTTACTTTAGTATGTTTTAGTTAAGATTTCAAGGCCACAGCATTTGACATTCCCGTTTTGAGAAGAACCCACTTGCAAACGGTGCAGATCATCCAAACGGTTTTTGAACCCTAAAGGGGGACTATATCTAGCGTGTCAATCCCCACGATGATCCCATAAGGGTATTGTTTTTTTCCACACCGAAAAAAGAAAGTGATGGGTGAATACCATAGACATGTAGGTACGATTCTCCGTTTAGGTTGCCACATGGCAATTATTTTTCGTGACAGCCACTATTTTACTGGTTACAAGCCTCGTGTTTTGCAGAACTAAACTATCTTTTTGTTGGTGCAGCCCGGTTCCCATCCCATTCAGTTTCCAGTGAGTAAGTGGGCAATAACATGTCATACTATAACTCCATAACCCAGCTAAATATCACCAAGAATACAGGGCATACACTTGGTTGATAAGTGGTCGCTTGTTAAATAGGATGCTTGTTTAAGGTTTGCCCTTCACAGGCCCTTTGATCATTTTTCATCAGGTGCAGGTTCATTCCGAGCGCACCGACCGGCCATCGGAATTGCCTGTGCCCCTCGGCTGCTTCCGACACAGTTGGGGTGCTTTGGAATTGATAAAATGGGAGGTTACCATCTGGTTATGACTAACATAGCCATGGAAAATCACAATTTTTAATAGGTAAACCATCTATAAATGGGCCATTTTCCATGGCTATGTTGAATAACCACAGGGTAACCAGCCAAAATTGAAATTGAAGGAACACATGCTAATGTTGCCAAGATTGGCAAACAGTTAGCTTTCAGTAATTAAGCGAGACCTGATTTGACAAGCAAAGAACATATGTGTACAATGTGAGGCCCCCAAGATAGCTAAGTTGGTTTATAACTCCAATAACTATGGTTTATGGTACTTATAACTATAGTTACTGGGGCTTATAAACCAACTTATAACTATGGGGCCTCACCTTGTAAGTGTCACGGATAGCTTTTCGTCATCAAACCTGGCAGTGTCCTCCCATTCACAAAGACCATGTTCCCATTGAACATGTGGGTTTTCCAACCAGGTTGGGCTGCTGGAGGCAGTCCAAAAAATCAGTGGTCGCTCTTGCCAGGAACGGTTTGTTCCGGTTAGATTTTGGGATGGCTTGAGCCATTGGTTGAAAGAACTTTGCAAACTATATCATGGGTCTACGCTGATAGAACTAGTAACTGGGATTGGTTGAGTATATCTATAATTGGACAACGGCTGGGTTTATGCTGAGCATATCTATAGCTGGATAATCTATATATAGTTGGATAATGTTGGATAGGTTTATCAACGAACTTTTGCGGGGCACCACATTTTAGGAGCCAAAAACTGCCAAAAACCACCTCAAACCAAGGCTGATGACCCAGAGTAGTACCCAACTGCGAAAGGTGGGGGGTCTCAGTGGCTCCAAGGGCATAGCCGAAACCTGGCCGAAACCTGGTGCCAGTATTTTTCTCACCCCTCAAACAGGGATGGACCCCACACGAACCCATTGGATTATCCATTGTTAATGGGTCATCCAATGGCTTAGGAATGGTTTTCATAAACCTTGGCTAACGGCTAACATTAGGGAAACCGTGGTGGAAGCGGTTGTTGTTGGATGACACTTAAGGCATTGCCAAGGGATGGCCCCTGGCGGTCCTCCTATTTTGCTCCTTTTTGGGTAAGTTTTGGATCAATCTTCATCCATTTTGGATCGGAACCTCACCGACGTCACTGGAATCATTGTGGTTTATGGATGTTTATGAATCATCGGCCGTATGATTGCTATGTTTGAGCTTGGTGAATCAATATGAATTCTGCCAGAAGTCCGAGCTTCATGCCAGAATCCTCCCCTTCAAGGGCATTTTTTTTAAATAACAGACATATGGAATGGATGGGTTCTACCCTGAAAAGAGGCTATAACTTGATGATGGCTCATCATCTTCCGTTGTTGATAGCCCTTTGGAATGATTTCGAGATACAAAAACACATACATCCGTGATAGTCATAAACTTATGTCTTTTTTAAAGCAGTAATCATACGTCTTTTATGTGGTCATACCCGAGTCATACCCGTCAGGTTCTGAGAATCAATGGGTTGGTTTAAGGGAAAATGTAAATCGTAACCGGAAACCATCGATTTTCCCATGAAATATGGGGCTTTCCTGTAAAAGAAAAAATGCCAAATAAACCTACGGGAAAGCATCGGTTTTCCCATGAAGATATGGGGCTTTCCGGCTAAAATGGTCCCTATAAATCCAATCCATTGAGAGAAATGCACATCGCTGGTAGATATGAACTGATCTTCTCCCCGATGACCGAGCCAATGGACACGGATCAAGGTTGCCACCTCCATCTATGGAGCCCCTTGGCATGGAAATTCACCCCGGAAGGTCTTTGGAGTATGCCCTTGGATGTATACCCGGGGACTGGATGTGGGTTTGCCCCCAAACAAATGAGGGTAAATGACGATAAACCAGGGCATTTTGAGGGTTCCCCGAAATTTTCAAACAACCTACTATCCCAACTGGCAGTTTGGCTTGGTTGTTTGGAACATAGGGATTCTCAGACGGTGATCACACTTGGGCATCACCAGTATGCAATGGCGCACCAACCCAAAGCATCACTTAGCCCTTGGCTGAACACATGAAAGAGGCAGATAGATGTGTTTTCTCACCTTCAGAGGTCCCCAATGATGAGACCCCCATATGCCGGCTAAGGCTCCATGATTGAACAGATTGGTTGAGTGAGAAAAATCGACTGTGTAGGAGTTGGTTCAGAAGCCCATTTGACATCACTGTAGAGATATCTCCGATGATATCTCCCATAAACATAAACATCCATAAACTATCATAAACTCTATGTTAATGTTGCTAAACCAATCTAGGTAGCTGTGTGGCACCATCTGGTACCCCTTGTGGAATATGCATATCAGAGCGCTGGCGGAATTGATCCAAATTTACTTCGTTGATTTACCGTACCTATTAAAGATGGTGATTTTACATATAGCTTTGTTACTATATATCCCATATAGGATCCATGTATGGTATATATGCTAACATTTGGGGTATATTGATGGTAAATGTTACCACATATAGCATACATGGATCTATGGGTATATATGTGAATTTACCAAGAGGGTACCCGCCACCACACGTAAATTTTGTACCCAGGGAAACCGTTTCTCATTTCCATCTCATTTCCAGCCTCGCGTCGCCGCTGACTCCTCCAGTGCATCCGGAAGCGGCTGTTGGAGGGTCCAACACCAACGCCGAGCCAGCGAACGAGGGACACAGAGACCTGGCGCTTGAGGTCTTGGACATTACAACGCCACGGCGACACCAGAGACAGGCGTTTCCGACAATCCTCACGTGCCTCACGTGCCTTTGCTTGCTCTTCCTCGGGTTAACTTAGTGTCCATACCTGGAAAGCCGTAGTTGCCTATTGTTTCAGGCTACTTTGGCCTGGTAGCCCATTTTTGTGGCACTTTGCAAGTCTCACACCAAAAAAGGCACTTCATCTTTTCCTGCAAAAATGACCGTAAAAGTGCCGTAAATATCCGTGAAGTGCCATAAATACCCGTAGAAATCCTACTCCTAAAATGGTACACTTTCCAGTGGCCAAAATTTCGGGCACTTTGGAAATTGCCCAAACCAATGGGCACTAGGCTTTCCAGGTAGTTAATATAGTTAGAGCCCTCCGCTGCCCATCGATTCTCTGACGCGCAGCGAAGGTAGGAAGAAGCAGAATCAACAAATATGGAAACCAGTTGGCCATGTATGAGCGACTTGGATGATCCCCTAAGTTCGCAATGGGTGGTGCCCCCATGTGCTTGTTGCTTCTTGTTGCATCTTGTTAGAGCCAGTTCACAGTGGATGGATGGATGGATGGATGGATGGATGGATGGATAGGAAAAAACAAACTATATATTTGCCATAAATCTGTAGAGCGTACAGCCAACTTAGGGGTAACAATCTGGGGCACTACTTTGTAGGTCGAACTTCCAGACCTCTTGAAATATCCCAATTGTAACGGGTTGTAGGAAATAGTTCCCCCAGCTTCAAGTTGGATTACATACACTTATAGGCCCATCCAATTGTAGATGCTCGACCATACACCCAACTTATGTTAGTTGTAAGCCAACTCACTCATCAAATTGGGTGTCCTCGTTGTAGGATCATCCATGCTATGCCCGGGGCAACAACAAAGCGCTTGAGGTCCGCGGTGTGGTGGTGAAGGATGCCCAAAACGCTGCTCAGTTGAACGGGGCGGCGATAATCTGGGCGTCTCCTGAAGTAACGGAGCAGTTCTGAGCAAATTGTAGCGACCTTGATGTGAAAAGAGGGATTTAACGATTTAACATCTGCATTTTGTAGTTCATTTCTGATTCGAGAGCAAACATGATTTACCCGCCCTCCCTGAAGAAAATGGTCTTGACATATTTGGAACATCAAGCCCTTCAGGACTGGGCGATTCTGGAGTTACGATTACAATTGCAACTGATTTGTTTGTTTCAATTGCAAGCACCCAAAAGCCAACCAAATTTTACCTGAAACGATCATGGCTAAGCGGAAAGTTGGCATCTCGGATTCACGCGCCAACATATTTCAGAGATATCTGTCAGTGGTAAAAACATTTAAATCGTGTCCTGAAGTTTAAAGTGGCAAAGTTTCTCCAGTCAGATACAGTTAGACATCCTTCGTTGGTGTATTGTGATATTCACGCAACAACCTTGGGTTCATGGCAGCAGGAAGGGGCAAAAATCCTGGCTAATTAGGGGTTAAGCAGGTCAACTGAGGTTATGGTAGATATTATATATATATATCATAACATATCATAACTAATCACAACTAGTTAGATGCGGTATTTCCATGGAATTTGGTTTTGGGATCCCCACTGGTCCGACGGTCCCCTTTCCCAAATTTTATCTTCCGATGCAAGGCCGGGTTTTCGTGGCCCTGGGTGTGCCCTCGCTAAGGCGCGCTTGTTATACGATCCGGTGAAGGCACTGACCGGTTTCTCATGGGATGTGCAGCATTTTTTCGGACAAACCCATCAGTTCAGTTTATTGACTGGTTATAATGGTTTATATATATATTATGTTTATATGGTTTTTGATGGTTCGATGATCCCTCATCTTCCAGTTAGCTGTCTGAAATCCGCAACCATCCCCAAAACGGAAGGTAGAATTATGTAGAAGTGGTATAATCACTCTGCGGTGAAATCACGAATCTCAGTGGCTAGAAGGTTAGAGGATGTGAAGCCGTGAAGCCGCCCCATTTCAAGCACGGTGCAACCTAGAGCTGAAGATGAATTGGTTTCTTTTCCCAACGGCAGATCCACGAACCTTGGGGAATCTATAGATTTTCCGTGTTTTTTTTTGGGTGGGTTCCTTAAGTCTGGATTGGCTTAAGGGAAAAAATGCCGAACAGCCCGATCAAGATCCTATAGTTGATGGTATTTTTACCCATGGTTTCCGGCTCCGAGCTTCACAGGATGGGCCACCACAGCCATGTTTGTTGGTTTATAAAGACCATTAACTATAGGTATATCTACCATAAAGTATGGTAAGTATGGTTAAATCTATAGCTATAATTACTATAGTATATACTATAGTTATATCTACTATAAACCATAGTTATATAGTTATCTATAGCTATATCTACCATAAACCATAGTTTTTTCAGCCACAACCATATCTCAACTGAACGCTATCCAACCATTGGCACTCATCCGGCAGGTGGGTGCCAGGAACTTGCTGCAGAAGCTCGAGGGGGTGTCTTGGCGAACTATATTATATATATACACATATATGACGAATATATCGTAATATATACCATATGTATAATATTATGTGTGTATATATGCATATAAATATATATATGTATATAATATGACTCTAATTGACTTAAAGTTGACTTTAGTTTCTTTTTCTTTTTGATCTCTCCGGTATACCCTGACACCGAGGTGTGTCGTTACCATGAAGAGGTCCTGGAAGATCCCTCTGTGGCGACTCTGAGACGGTAGCTTGATGTTTCAAGATCCCAGTGGTGGCAGGCGCTTTCATCCCCCAAAGATTTGCCAGTCAGACTGGTGTTGGAAGATGCTGTTGCTGGTGCTTGTGAACATTGATATTTTTTATGCTGAAGATATGTTTTTTTTTTTTAATTGGTAAATCCAGGAACCTTGGGGAACTTCGGAAGCGGAAAAGGAGGTTTCCTTAAGCAAATCCAAGTTTTTTTGAATAATGGTGGATCCACAAAACGGATGATTTATAACGGAAAGTCCTATTCAAATGGATGGGGTACCCCTATTTTAAGAAACCTCCATCTGGGTTCCCAAGCAGGGAACGATTCACTACTTTGTTTAATGGGACCTATGCCTCCCACATGTATCAACATGCATTAACCATCCCAACATTTGCTGGTTGAGTAGGTTATCAATGCAGATTGCTGTAATTAGTGGGTTAGCAATTTTGTTGTTACCCTCTGGTAAACATACAAACAAACTATGGAAAATCACAATTTTTAATGGGACCACTCACTGTTTCTATGGCCATGTCTAATAGCTATGTTAAATTACCAGAGGGTATCTTGGAACAAGCAAGTAATAGTAAAACTGGTTGGGTAACCATACCTACTGATGGTTTAGTTATTGAATGGTCTACGTAGTAACTTACCAAATTGCTTAGTCATCATAATTTCATTTTATGATCGTCATGGAAGAGAAACACTGCTGGAGTAGGCTAGGGATATGTTTTGGCAAACCTTTTCTTAGCCAGAACCACCCCAATGGCCTTTCATTTGTTGGATTCTGTGCGCAGATTGAATGAATCATCGGCAATAAAAGCCAAATTGATTCTTTCCCTGTTTGCTAAGTTGATTTACAACTAGACCAGGGTTCATGGTGGATATGATATTCTATAGTTGGATTGATAAGTTGTCTAGTTATTATACCCTTTGGTTATTTAACATAGCCATGGTATAGATGGCCCAGTTCGAAATAGATGGTTTACCGAACTTAATAGCATGGTGGATCTTTCCATGGCGAACTGTTAAATATTGTTAAATAACCAGATGGTATATGAATCAATGTGGCAAATCCAGTAATAACGATCGTAAACCCTTCTCAATGACTCACCGGAATTTCCGATGCTCCAATGCTCCGAGGATGAAGCAGATGCTGCTGCTGTCGCTGCCCCCTACGATCATGCCACCTGGCAATTCTTTTGGGAGCTGGGCCCATGAGATGATCGAAGTTTGTATGCACGTATATAATCCCTATGGATCCAGCCGTACCTTCTTAGGAAGTGGGACTGGGCTATGATTTGTTGATGTTTTTCGTACCTTGTCAGGTGTTTGGATCCATAGGGAATAATATCCGGATGAGTTATAGCATGTTATAGCTAATATCTCTATAATAACTATGGATAACTATGGAAAACTATGGACTATATAGATATATATATATATATATCTACAAGCATCGATAGGCCAGCCAGTGGAGCCAGTGAACAGAAAATCCGACTCCGGGGCCTCACCTGGTAGCGGGGGAGTCCGTTCAAACGGCCGAAAATGATAACAGCTATTTTCAGCTTCGTGCATTACCCATAGGATCCATGTATGCTATATATGGTAACATTTACCATCAATATACCCCAAATGTATCCAAAGGTTAGCATATATACCATACATGGATCCTATGGGTTATAATTGAATATAGTTGATATACCCTGTGGTTATTGAACATAGCCATGGTTTGTTGATGGCCCATAGAAATAGATGGTTTACCGAACTTAAACATGGTGGGTCTTTCCATGGCGAACTGTTAGTCATAACCAGATGGTAGTTCAGCCAGAATAATATGTCAAGCCAGGATGAACACAAATAAAAGCTTCGTGAAAAAATGGAGGTATCTATTTGATAATTGATTGCACCAGATGGCACTTTTGAAACCCAACAAACGCCCTTATCGCGTTTGGCGGCGCCATGGGATCTATAAGTTAGCGAGTCCAGCAGAGAAGACCTCAATGGGATACTTTTTTACTTATTTTTACGTGTTTTCTAAAGGAGATCAAGTAAAAATCAAACTGACTAACCTGAAATTTTCCACAAATGCCAGCCTGGATATGTTTTTTACTGATTGGGAGAGTTTGGTAATAGGAAGAAGGGATTACCCCATGCGTTTATCATTATTTATCTCTTTATCATGTTACACTCAAATTTTATATGCTTGCATCAATTTATGTAGACCTTACATAAGATAAGTACAGTATGTCTGCGTTTTAAATACGGCATCCCTCAGCCAGAAGCCAAGGATCGTATTGTTGGTGGAAGGTTTTTTACCCGATGCTTGGGAGGACGAGATCGCAGGCATCCCCAGTGCATTCTTGCCCCTCGTTGATGAACATTGCTGGGACGATAAACCAATTTGTTGTTACCCAACCTGGTAAACATACACAAAACGAACTGGAAAAGATCCACCATTTTATAGCTGGGTAAATCCACTATTTCGACTAGGCAATTTTCAATGTCGCAAACTGTTAGTTTACCAGAGGGTACTGGATTTTCCATTGCCACGTTTGATTTCCGGAGGGTACTCGCCCCCTTTTCAATGTGGACATGTTTTGGATGAGCACCAAAAAAAAGATGCTACAGTAGGCAAGTAATTAGTATCGAGTGTGATGCCATGACATGTCATGTCCCTCACTTACGCATCTGAATCAATACGGTTTATTTCTCCAGTAAATTAACATAGACCCTGCCAGTCATCGGGGTTGGAAGACTAGTTTCCACTATAAATTGGTGATTTTCAGGGTCAAACTGTTAATATCCCAGAGGGTATCTCTTCTCTAACTTTGTTTCTCTTCCTCACTTCTTGGTTTACCTGCTCTCATTCTCCACAAGGATTCGGTCTGATTTGCTCCAACTTTGGTACATTGCCAGAAGGGTTGGAACATTGTGATGTTCAATTGTTCCCCTCTGATAAACTTACAAAACGCTATTGAACATGGACATTTATTGTTGATTTACCCATGAAACATTGTGATTGTCCATAGCTATGTTAGTTTACCGGAGGGTATGTTTATTTGCCCAATTGTCAACCTGAAATCTTGGGTGTAGCAGTCCTGTTCCTTCTTGGATCGTTTGTTTGGATTATTTAGATTGGTCCTTGTCCTTGGAGCTTCCTGTCATGGTTCAGGACCACTCCATGCGGGTTGGTTCCCAAGAGTTAGCGTTCAGTTGGTTTCTAAGTCGTGCCATAGTTGGGCTTATGGCAGTACCTGCAGAATCCTGCAGATCGTTTTTTTTTGGGGATTTACCCTCTGGTAAATTAACATAGACCCTGAAAATCACAAAAATTTAGTGGAAACTAGTCTTCCAACCCCGATGACTGGCAGGGTCTATGTTAATTTACTGGAGTGTAAGAGGCGACAGCGGCGACAACAAAGATTGACCTTTTCCAAAAAAGGCAGTCTCCCAGTCTCCTATCCCAATATGGGTTGGATGTGTTGGACGCTGCTCGAGGTATGTCTTGCTGCTGTCAGCCTTCGTTCAGCTACTTTTGCCGTGAAGGGGTGGCGGGCGGCCTTCACGGTGATCAAGTGATTTGGTGGTCATGTCTGAACGATTAAAGATGTTCATCACACCAATGGCCCAAGTTATGGTGGGAAAAGGGAGCGATGTTGTTGGGATTTACTTGGGATGTTTTTCTGATTTTTCATGGATTATTACTGCATTTTTTAATGGAATCGGAATACCAAAAAACACCCCCCCTTGAGACCAGGGATGACATCGACCATATTTTGGGACCGGGGTGTTTGATATGAACGGATGGGCTGGGATTGACCTTAATATAAATTTGTTGGGATAGAACGGGGATGAACCCCACCATGGGGACGTAATTGTCACTAGTTTTCATTAAAGGCTAATGGATTCTTATAGGTCAGGAAGGTAGGTGTTGAATGTGGGATTAACGAAATTCCATAAACAACTGCCATTTGGAGATTGTTTTTGTTTTTTTACCACCCATGCATGGTGATACTGGGGGCCGTCTTTTTGGTTTACCACAATAGCGCATATGGAGAGAGAGAGAGAGAGAAGTTAAGTGAGTGTGTGCGTTGGTACATGTTATATGTATATACACTTATTATATGGGTGTATATATAGTAACTCATTCAGTCACTGGCACCATTAGTGATGTCAAAAGCTTTGGTAGGGTGATGGAGGGAGAGAGGTACTGTATACCAAACCGGGGCTTGGAACATCCTCTGAACCCAACAGACTTGAGAAGTTCACTAGTTAAACATTGTGATTTTCCATAGTTATATTAGTTTACCAGAGGGTAACCATGGTTTTTCTTGCATATTATCATATGTTTTTTTTGCAATTACAATTTTAAAAGCCTCTGAACGTGTCCACAAGACATTTTGGGAAAGCATCCGAATGCTGTTCTGGACACATTCTGAAGATGGTCCCCCTGGTTCGCCACGTTTTCCAAGTGATTTGTTTTGCGAGATCTTTTTGACAATGGTTATGTTAAGACGATGATTAAACCAAAAACATTGCGATATCGAATGATTTCATTCCAACCATTTTTGGGGGATACACAATGAATGGGGACATACTATCGGTTTGTCTCAAAATAGGATGCTCCCAATTCCAATGGAATTATTTATATACATATATATATATATAATCAGTTTCTTCGCAATCATTGCTATTTGGTGGTAAACGCAATTTTCAGACACACCCAACTATCAGATGTAGATATTGTTGGTTATCAGATGTAGGTATTGTCAGACACACCCCATTTTCAGACACACTCCCAATTATATATATATACATATATTATATATTATATATATATATATATTATATATGGTATTGTTGGCTATGCATCCCCGGTACATTCCAATTTTGTCATATTCTTTGAAATTCTTTGTGCCATATGCCATATATCCATAGGATCCATGTATGCTATATATGGTAACATTTACCATCAATATACCCCAAATGTTAGCATATATACCAGCACCATGGATCCTATGGGTATGTCATATATCCATTTGTCTTACACTTTCGTAATCAAACCATGGCCTTGCTGGAAATCCACAAAGAAAACGACGAGTTTCACGGCGTAAACCTACCGGAGCCGTTCCAGGTTTTACTGCGGCAGCATCTTTCACGAAGCCGCTTGGTCAGCGGCCTTGCACAAGGCCGGCGTCCCGTCCCGTAGTGACTGGATTGGGCCAGGGGAATTCATCATATTCCCTATAAATCCTGTAGATTCCACCTTTTATGGATGGTTGATCATGGAAAATCCGATTCAAATGGATGGTTAATGATGGTTAATGATGGTTATTATGGGGTACCCCGAGATTGCTGGAAATCCACTTGGGAAAAGATTGTTGCCAGCTCATGCACTGGCTGGATACCACGAAAAGGGCGGTTGCAATCACAGGTTTCGGGGGGGCTCAGTGAACTTCCACCATGGCAACGCGGAATCCCCGAACTCAGTGGAGGCTAAAAACTGGGAAAAAAACATCATATAGCAATGGGGAAATGTCCAGCAAACCATGTTTGATTACCACAGTGTACCAGCAAAGAAGTCAATGTTCCCACTTTCAAAGATGGATTTAAGCAATCACAATGTGAACTGCAACACCAAAACATTATGAAATACCAATTAGAGGCGTGGAAATATCCGTACGGCGGTCAATACCTATGAGACAATCCGAGGGATGAATATGTGCCAAGTTTGCCACTTATTTGTGTCCTTGCTTTGCATCGCCCGCGCAGTTTCACAGTCAAACTCAAGCAGTTTCAGTTATCCAGAATACAGGATGCGGCCCCCAAGATAGCATTCAGTGGCCAAAAGTGGCTGAAGTCTATGATTTATGGTAGATATAACTGATATAACTATGGTATACTATGGTTAATGGGGATTATTTCATGGATTATAAACCAACTTGCAACTGGGGGGAGCCATCCCGTAGGAGGCAAGCAGTTTCTCCACGGTCACCTGGGACAAGCCCAGGTGATCAAGCCGACAGGTCTCAGTGATCCGCCAAAATGACCGTGGAAAAAAGGTTGTTGGGAAAACTAGCTCCAATGATGTCCAATTACCCTCTGGTTATGACTAACAGTTTGCCATGGTTTGTTGATGGCCCAGTTCGAAATAGATGGTTTACCGAATTTTAAAATGGTGGATCTTTCCATGGCGAACTGTTAGTCATAACCAGATGGTGAAATGGAGAAATAAGCCTGTTTGGAAGATTGAGGCTGGAAAGGCATCTCAAACACGGAAATAATCCTTGAAAACGAATTTGGTTGGAAAAACACATCACTCGAATCTGACGCCATGCAGCTACTTCTCCAGACTCTTGGGCATCATATCGGCAACTGGGCTGCAACAAAAACCTGGTGGTTGATTTTAACCGGCAGCGGGTTTTGTTACAAGGTGAGGCCGCCTAGATAGACAAGTCGACTTATACCCTCTGGTAAATTAACATAGACCCTGAAAATAACCCATGTCTCGAAAGGTAGCGGTGAGCTACCTGAGTTCCCCCTTGCGTAGCAAGTATTAGGGGGCGAGCGGTGCAAGTGCAAGAGTTTGGGCCGGTTATGTCTCGGTCCGCCTTTCAAGGGGGGGGGGCCCCCCCCCCACCCTTCGATTCCCCCCAGGTCCGCCTCTAAAGCCGGGTTTGCAACATAGGCGGACTACAAGGAAACGCCAACAGCCGCACATGCACTTTCATCCACCACGTTTACATACATCCCCACCCCAACCGAAGTCAAGACCCGCACTGAAACTCGACAATGTCAGATTGCTCAAGAACTTTGTTTCGTTCACCCTAACAACCGCGATGAACAATGTCGTAGCAAGAACGTTGCGACGGACTGCGTTGCAGTAGTTTCAAAAATCGTACATGATATACCAGTAGTACCGCACAAGGCGGTGGCGGAAGTTTCAAAAATAGGAAACCTATAGGAGAGATTGGTTGTTGTGAATCAGAGATGGCAGAGCGAAGCCACTGCTGGACTGAAAGGCGATTGATCTCTCTCACTCTTGTCTACCTGTCTATCTATCTATCATATCTATCTATCTATCTATCCATCCATCCATCCATCCATCTATCCATCTATCCATCTATCCATCTATCCATCTATCCATCTATCCATCTATCTATCTATCTATCTATCCATCTATCCATCTATCCATCTATCCATCTATCCATCTATCCATCTATCCATCTATCCATCTATCCATCTATCCATCTATCCATCTATCCATTTATCCATCTATCCATCTATCCATCTATCCATCTATCCATCTATCCATCTATCCATCTATCCATCTATTTCTCCATCTATCCATCTATTTCTCCCTCTATCTATCTATTTCTCCCTCTATCTATCTATTTCTATCTATTTCTATCTATCTATCTATCTATCTATCTAACTAATCTATCATATCTATCATATCTATCATATCTATCATGTCAAAGGGAACTAAACGCTAGGACACTTATCATGTACATATGTGATTGTGCATTGAAACGCCATACTGGCTCAAGTCCCTGCGCGAGGAAAAGTCCGAGCTCCGCTTGCAACGCCGTAACGCTGTCCAAAGCTACCAGCATAACGGGTATCACAGCTCAATAACTACATCCAGAACAAGGATCCATTTGTTCACAGGTTATCAGCCGTAGGGCTCACTTCTCCCGCCGGGAGAGTGGTACCTGCGTGCTGGTAGCCGGGCCGTCTGAGCAATTGATTGAGGACGCAAAGGACCAATCAGCTCATCATCGCAAAGATGCAAGGCGGCAGCGGAGATTCGCGCACCACGCAGTTTAACCTTCAATGAGAACGCTGCTATGCCGGTCGAGGAGGTCAATCAATCTTCCCCTGGCGACACGGCAGACAGTGGCGGGATACGCCCTACCCGAACTACACAGTCCGGATGGCAAGTCACATCAAACAGACGAAGAATATCCACCCAAAGTACACCTAGATCTTCTCGAAACAGTGCTCGGAGTGATGTTGTCCGCCAAGGGCATCGACCATCTCGAGGACGTACTACTCCAAGGGACAGATCCACCAGGGCCGTGACCGACCGAATTGGTGAGAGGACCGGGGATAGTCGTGTTAAGAGGAGATCAACGGATATTTCTGTGGCTAGTGAACCTTTTGCCATGATAGAGGAACTACGGGCACAATGTCAATCCCTACGTAATCAGCTGAACAACATGGAAGCATACGCTGCATCCAGGGATCAACTGATTCATGACATCGAGATCAGATTCACTGAGTATCTTCGGGAACACAATCAGAATGTATTTGATGAGGTCAATGCACTCAATCATAGATTGTCATGTTCCGCAAATGAGGTTGCAGAATATCAAGCAGAACTAATGGTAGCATCTCAGGAAGACGAAGGTGCAACAATACGCATCCAAGACCTTGAACGCCGAGGTGCCCTAATGGAACATGGTGCACGACGGATCCATCAACGTGGTATGGAGATCCAGGAGGAGTACAAGGATGAAGTACATCACCTTCAAGGACTACTGGGTAATACGGAGGCAAGACTACAACAACTTCATCAAACCAATGTCTTAACCACCGATATTGCCAATCGACCATACAATGAAGGTCAAGAGATGCAAAATGATTTCCAGAACTCAATCACGGAATATCGTAATCGATCTGAAATGGCATCCTTCTCTAGTAATCAACTTGAAGTGATTAGCCAATAACAATCAATTGCAGTTCATGAATTATCTGAGCGAAATCAGCTATTGAGTGAAGCTTTGGTTCAGTCTCGTAAACAGGCCGAGCTGTATGAGAGCAGTATTGATGAGATCACTAGAGAATCTAGGAAGAAGATGTTCGAGGCAAATCAGGCCAAATTGGAAAGTGATCTGAAGCATCGAAACACTGAACATGATACCGTCAGAAGAATTGCATCATACAGGAACCAAGAGGCCGAAGCAATATCTCACCTGAGACTTGAATCACAGGCTAGTGCAAACTCGATCGCAAGGGCAGAGCACTATGAGGAGCCCTATGCCAACGAGCAGAAGATGAACTGCGAATTGAAGGATGAGATCAAGTTGCAGAACACGAAGTTACGAAGATCGTTGACTCAGGGTTCTACGACCGACGGTCGTGGCCCCGAAGAGATGCTTGTTGAAGATCTACGTAATCAAGCTAAGATCGCTCAAATCAGGGTTCAGGATCTAGACCATGAAGTTCATGAATGTTTACAAGAGAACTTGTTGTTAAAAGAAAGGTTGGCTGAAGTTGCGGATGTAGGGGCGTCGTCCCTCACCAATGCTGAGGTCCGAACTCTAAGATCTGAACTAGAGAGTGAGCGAAAATTGAAATTGGCGAGTGGTGTTCAACAATATGAGAGATCATGCATGTTCATGGGGGAAATCCAGGATAGGGATTAAAAGATTGGCATCAAGAATTCTGAGATTGTTGACATGAAACGTCACTTAGATGAACTGAGAAAAAGTCTCAAGGATTCTGAAACATCTATGGCTAGGATCAGTCCTGACCCACTTCCCTATTCGGCAGGCATTCCCAACTCCGATCTCGCATCCAGACTGGTCATCGACAAACTGGAGAATGACGTGAGTGAGGCTAACTGTGAAAACGCTATTCTGAAATCTTGGGTTTCGCAGATCGACAAGGAGTTGACTTATGAGACAAATGTGGCTCATTCCTATCGTGGGCATGCTGTACCTCCTCAACAACAACAGCATTCTCAATCAAGCAAAAGAATCGCTGATCTGCTGAAAGAGGTTGACAACAAGATCGCTGGCGGAACTGAGAGGGACTATTACAAGCCACCGAGTGGATGGGGCGGTCCGCCTGACCCTGATGGACCTCCGGACCCTTTTGGGCCTAACGGTCCAGGACCACCTCCTGAACCTCCTGGTTTGCCTTCAGTTCGAGGATCACAACGCGATTCAGCAGATGATGTCTCCACAGCGGCTTACACTGCGGAAGAAGTACCGAGAATGTCAAGACGAGAGGCTGACAAAGTCTATGTTAGCCCATGGCCAAAGCAACAGAATCTTGGGGTTTGGCAATCAGATCTCATCAAGAGTGTTGTTCTTTCGGCAAATGACGGGGATAAAGCCGCATGGGAAGCATGGCTACAGCCGGCTATTCGACCAAATCCTGACATCGAGCTGTTGAATGACAGTGGGGGGCAACGGTATCAGTCCATCGACGCCAAGTTGTCAATTGCATTGTCAAACGTGATAGCCCAAGCCGGTGATGTTGCTCGTCATGTAGCGATCAAATTGAGATTGAGAACACAAAGTCATAGTCGAAGAGGAACCTATGTCATGGGACGGGAAATCTTGGCTATGATCCTGGAGCACTTCAGAACCCCAGGTCAACGAGAAACAGCCTTCACCATGGAACACATCGTATCGATGAAGTATCTCGGTGACTCGAACCTAGAAGTGTTCTACGAGAAATGGATGGAGATGGTATCAAACATGATGCCGGATGACGTACCTCCTGATGATTGGCTTCGTGACGCTCTATACAAGAAGATTCGAAATTCGAGTCTTATGATGTTCGACATCAAGCAGTACGAGTCATGGATGGAAGGAGACCAAAGACGAAATTATCGCTACCTGTTGGATGTCATCGAAAGGCACATCTCCAGAATCAGAGAGGACAAGCATGTGGCAGCCAGAGAGAAGTATGCGAGAGACTTTGCAGGCGGCGGCAAACCTTCAGCTCCTGCTCCGAACCCAACTGCCGCTGCACCGGATGCAAATCCAAAAGCGAAGCCTAAAGCTACTCCCAAGGAGAAGGCAGCGCCCAAGGCGAAGGCCAAGGCCGATGCAGCTCCAGTTCTACCATCACCTCAGCCTAAACAGCATGCGAAAGGGAAAGGAAAAGGTCAAGGGAAAGGGAAGGATCGAGCAAACAGCCGAAGTACCAGCCCCAGATCCAAGAAGAAGATCCCATGCCATTTCCATTTCATCAAGAAGTCATGCAGAAAAGGCAAAGATTGTGAATACAGTCACGACCAAAAGGTATTTGATGCGAACAAGAATGCAAAAGGGAACGGTCGGAAGCCAGGAACTCCAAGAAGTCAATCTCCGGCAAACAAGACCAAGAAGATTGATGAACCATGCTGGCATTGGGCTAAGGGCAAGTGTCGGTATGGAGACATATGTAACAAACGCCACGATCCTCATCTATTCAACACTGCTCCAAACACCGAAGCACCAAGCTCAAAGGCTACTCCTGCACTTATCCATGATTGGAGTGATGATGAAGGGACGTTCCATAAGGCTGCATCGAACGTGATCAAGAAGAAGATCAGATTTGATGAGTCTAAAACTCAAGTTCAAACTTACGTGAAGAAGGACTTCGTGAAGTGCAGCCGGAAATCCCAAACCATCCCCAAAGGTCATGGTAAAGTTGGCAAGCTCACTGACCAGGTAAGGAAAGACGAGCAATGGTCTTATTCATGCAGGTTAGCTTCGAGCCGAGCGAAAGCAATGGCTATTCTGATCGATGAGAGGGGTGAACACAGTGACATTGATGAAGTCCTGGTCATCGTCGGCCCCAGTATGGACATTCTGATCAGACTCGACATCGAGGACGGTGAGGTGTCCAGGGAAGTTTTTGTGGAAAACTATGTTCAGCATATTGAAGGTCGATATGGTAAAAGGGGCAACACAATGTGTATCACTGTTCCTGTTGAAGAGAGAGATAAGAGATTCATATTGGATTCTGGAAGTGGCCATGATCTCATTTCATCCACACGAATAAGTAGAATGGATCTCCCAACATACGATGACAAGGTCGTCAACTTCCATACAGCAAATGGGGTAACGTGTTCGACCAAACGTTCAAGCATCAAGTTTGAGGCATTTAGCGAACCAGCAGAAGCTCACATCTTGGAGGACACACCCTCCGTGCTCTCCATGGGGAAGCGATGCGTTGATCTTGGTTACTCTTTTGTATGGCCGACCGGAAGAACTCCATTCATGTTGGATCCAAATGGCAACTTCATCGAGATGACTGTTAAAGACTATATTCCCTATGTGAGCGTCGATCAAGAAAAGATCAAGTTGAAATCATCTTGTGTGGAGAAGATCATGGCAGTTCTTGATGATGGATGCTCAACATCGGAAGGTGAAGGTCTTTTGGTCATTGATGGAGAAAGTGGGGATGAACTTGAAGATCTTTCCGACTCCGTTGGACGATCCAATGTTAAATCACCCAAGAGATCAATGAAGAAACGTAAGAAAGCTAAGGTAAGAGATGATCAACATGAAGTGGCTGTTGGAAGTGATGCAGGTGATGCTGAGGAAATGTCATGCTATGCTGACGAGTATGCCGAGTTTGAGGACGACGGATACGATCCCAGCATCGCACCTGATGACATCCATGAAGATCATCCAATTGAAGTTGAAGAAATTCCTGAAGATGGAGGAGGTGAAGACGACGATGATGTCATTGATGTTGATGAGGAAGATGGAGGAGTCCGATTGAGTAAGAGGGGAACTTTGAAGAATGAAGCACGATCGAAGGTTCACCTTCTAACTCATCGCTACAAGAACCCTTACTGTGAGTCTTGCGTGCGTGCCAAGATGAAGCACAGGAAAACGTTCAGAGGTGCGTTTCAGCGTAAGCTCACAAAGTTTGGGGACCTGATCACATTCGACTACGTTGACAACCGTCGTATTGCTGAACAGGACTATGGCGACGACAAAACCATCTTTGTCATCAGGGATAGGTATACAGGAATGCTTCAGTCTTATCCTTCTGCCAGAAAGGACACAGACGCCGTTATACGGGCGGTCAAACAGTTCATGGGCCGTCGTAAGATTCGAGAAGCATATTCCGATGATGCCCCACAGTTCGACAAGGCAATGAAGATCCTAAAGATCCCAATGGATACTTCCTTGGCCGGAAAGACCAAGCACAACTCACTCGCAGAGAGAACCAACCAATTCGTGCTCGTGGCAACAACGACCTGTCTACTTGAGGCAGGAATTCCACCATGCTTTTGGATGTATGCCATCAGATGCGTGAGCCATTTGCTCAACATCGAGCCCAACGACGATGAGGTAAGTTCTTGGTGCAAACTTCATGGAGAAGAATTCAAAGGGAAGATGATACCCTTTGGTGCCCTCGTGTACTTCAAGCCCAGTGGTTCACGTGAACGAGAACAACAACACAAGTTTGACCCTATGGGAATCCCTGGAGTGTTCGCCGGATACTCCATTGGCCCCGGGCTACATTGGTCGTACAGGGTATGGGCGCTATGTGACTGGAGTAAGCAGAACTTGGCCTATGATGCAGAGAAGCCCATTGCCAAGCTAAGGACTCCGCACTACACTGAAAGGGTTGAACTAAAGGAACCCCTTGAATTCCCATGCAAGTTAGAGTATGAAAGGATAAATGTTTCCATTGAAGGATTGAAAGTGAAAGATCGTCTTGAAGGAAACCCAGAAATTCTACCGCCACCTCCACCGGATGATGATGATGATGGTGGAGATGATGACGATGGTCATGGTGGTGGTGGTGTACCTTCGTCGAAGGTCCCACGGGAACCAACTGATGGAGAGTTGGAAGCTGAAAGGCACTTTGATGCAATATCGGAAAGATTGGGACCACCAGGTATCGATAAGCCAGCACATCCAGATCTTCATATTCCAGAAGGAGGACCTGAACATTACTCCGTTGGAAAGGGTGGAGATGGGGTCGTATACCTGAATGACGATGGTGAATGGGTGAAACTCAATGCTCGCGGCCATCCATATCGTATTGATGAACGTGGTTTTCGCAGAATATCAACTACTCCAAGGCCTTCAAAGTATACCCCTGACGAGTGGAGAAAGATGTCACCGACTGTCAGAAAAGGGATTGCCAAGGCCGAAGAGAAGAAGCTTGAAGCAGAAAAAGAGAAGAAGAAAAGCGATGCGAAAATCAAGGAGAGTGAAGAGCGAGCAAAGAGAAAAGAAGAAAAGAAGAAAGAGAAAGAATTAAAGAAAGCCAAATCCTCCAAGAAAGACGACAAAGACGATCACGTTTCAGGAGTGGCCATGTCCCAAGACTACATCCGAAGAGGCAAAGTTTTTCAATATGGAAAAGGGTCCGTTTCTTCCGTCGGGAGAGGGGTCTCTGCCTCTGCTCCATGTTATTCAGACCTGTCGGACACTGACGTACCTGATGATGATGACTTCTTGATGGAGTGGGATGAATGGTCTGAGATCGAAAAGGGCAAGGGACCGAAAGCCACTTGGAACAACGACAAAGTGTATGACTTCAACCAGGGGAAGGTGGTGGCCGCTGCGACATTGCACAACACCAACGAAGTACCCCAAGACGCTCGTGGCCTCAGTGATGTTTTCCTTCCATTTCCATGCATGCCATGCATTAATCATTGTGATGATCATCGAGAAAAGCTGACTTCAAATGGTGATGGAATCAATATCAATAAGATGTTCAACACTGCAGTGGCAAGGCCTGTTGGTCGGAAGGAAATGATGGAAAACGATGATGCACGTAAAGCTATGAGGAAGGAATGGTTGGGTCAACATGCTGCTGGAGTCTACGATTTCAGTGTCGTTAGAGAATATGATGACGTTGTTCGTGAAGCAAAGGCAAACAAGACAGAGGTTCACATGGCCAGAGTACATGGTATCTGTGTTGAGAAAAACTATCAGTTGCCTGCAGGAAGTCCTAGTAGAAAATTCAAAGGCCGAGGTGTCTTGCTTGGTAACCAGGTGAAGAACCAATTCTGGGAGGCTGCCTTCTTCCAGGACTTGGGCAATTCTCCGGCTACTTTTGAGGCATCGAGATGGGCTGATTTCTATGGGTGTCTTCCAGGCCATAATGTAAAACTTGCCGACGCCATTCAGGCATACATTCAAGCAAAACTAACCGGACCACCATGTTGGGTTGAGCTACCTGAAGATGCATGGCCAGACGATGTCGATATTCGAAAGTTCCGTAGACCAGTTGTAAGATTGGTTAAAGCTTTGTATGGTCACCCCGATTCGGGAACAATGTGGGAACAACACTGTGATCAGAAAGTTCGTGAACTCGACTTCGTTCCTGTTGGAGAAGAATGGCCCTCAATGTATTTTCACAAGAAACTGAAGTTACTTCTTGTCATCTATGTAGACGACTTAAAGCTGGCAGGACCGGAAGAGAACCTGACTAAGGGTTGGGAGATGCTTCGATCAAAACTCAACATCGAGCCCGAGACTGACTTAGGACTCTATCTTGGTTGTATTTTGAGAAAGGGATCTACCAAACTTCATGATGGAACCCCGGTGTCAACCATGACCTATGACATGGAAGGTTTGTTGAAGCTGTCAGTTGAGAAGTATTTGGACATTGTTGGAAAAGATACGAAGTTGAAACACGTATCCACTCCAAGTCTACCTGAAGAAACAAAGAAGCATAAGTCCAGAGCACCATGTCCCGGGAACCCCAAGAACAAGAAAGTTTGTCCATGGTGCACTCATGAGTTTGATCCGGACGCTCCATTGTTTTATGAACAAGGAACCCAAGGGGAAGACGTCTCGCCTGGGGAGTCTGAGAGAGGTGCATTAGCGCCACACGCTGCTAGCGTGTTGATGAAGCTGCTGTACGCGGCGAGGATTGCTCGTTTTGATCTGCTTCGTTCCATTAATTCCCTGGCCAGGAATGTAACAAAGTGGACCATTGATGACGATGCAAAGTTGTATCACTTAATGTGCTACGTGAATTCCAGCCTATCTAAAAGAATGACCGGATGGGTTGGGGACAACTTCAATGAATTGACATTGTCTTTATTTGCTGATGCTGATTTTGCAGGGTGTGCCCAGTCTTTGAGATCAACTTCAGGGTCTCATATGCATATCCAGGGTAACCACACACGGTTTCCTTTGTCCGGGGGCAGCAAACGGCAAGGATGCGTAAGCCATTCGACGCCTGAGGCCGAAATCGTTGCAGCCGATGTCACCCTCCGTACTATGGGCTTGCCCGCAATGAGCATCTGGGAAACGCTGACGGGAAAGTCGCCCAAATTATTGTTTCATGATGACAATCAGGGCATGATCGGTGTAGTCAGGTCGGGTCGTAACCCCACTATGCGGCATCTTGAGAGGACCCATGGCATAGCCATCACTTCCCTCCATGAACATTTTACTCGGGAAAACTACGTACTCATGTATGAGGTGACCTCGAAAATGGCCGCTGACATTCACACCAAAGGTTTCAAGAATCCGTTAGCATGGAAAAGAGCATGTATGCTCATCAACCTGTTGGACCCTGGTGACATCGGTACGAAAGATCTGCTCGATATGGTCTCACCTACCACGGATGTTGATACCACTGTCCGACAAGTGTTTCAAACCAAAACTCAAGATGTTCCAAATTTTCCGTATACCGAAATACCTATTCTACCACCTGAGGTGTATCAGAAGGGTCTTTCTGGTAAAGAACAAGTACAACAACTACCTGGTATGGATCCCATATTGGTTGTTAAGACGCCAACTTTCTTTAGAAAGCGACCACCTGGTGTATCATTGCCTCATGATTGTTTGAGAAGTACCTGGATACTATCTCATGGCAAATGGATCAAGGTTGAGGATCGAGTTCCACCCGTTCAACAACAAGACCGTTTTGATCAATGGGTAGAACGAGCTTGTTTCCAATACCATCCGTGTCAATTTAGTATATCACCGTCGGCGATTACTAGGCAATCAGCTGGTGTTGTCTCACCGGGACACCTGGCGTCAACAGCACGACAAGGGCTCCATGCTGCTGCGGTGCCGACTCGTCAGACTCACGTCCTGAAGTATCCTCAGTTAACTGTGGGAGTAGGTCAACTATTTTTTCATCAATCCCATGGAAATGAACCCACAACCATTCATGCAGCTCCGTGTGGTACTGCTCGGGTGATCAACACGCTCCTTCGAGTTGTTCATGGGGGGGGGTTCTGGATGGGGTAGTCTTCCAATGGGATTTCCTCCGACGGGGGACCCCGATGATGATCCATATCCCACAGAAAACGAAGATCCCAATCGACGACGAATTGTATTCGCTGGTGGTGATGTGATTGCTGGTAGGGTGTCAAAAGACAAAGCCTATAACCCATCAACGTCATCGAGAAAGGGAAAGCAAATATCCAAAAATGAACGTGATCAAGATGAATGGATATGGAAGGATGAAACAACATTGATGAGAGCGCACAAAATACCAAGAAGAAAGATGTTTACCCCCAAAGAGGCTGACTTTCTGCCATGTAAGCTGAGACGGTTTAGAGATGAACGGGAAACCAACCAAGTGTTTCAGTCAAGTGGGAGATTGATCCACGACTCATGGAGATTGGTGGGAAATAACATCGAGAAGACCAATAAGAGAAATGAATTTTGGACAGGGACCACTACCTTCAAGATCATATCCAATGCAGACATCAAAGATGTGATGGACAGCGGGTCTGACGTGGAGGACAGGGCATCGTGCCAGGACACTGTGGTCACCTGTATCCTTGATGGGAACATGAAAATCATTCCGTTGGATGACATGTTTATAGCCCATCATTACAAGTTGAAGCATGAGACCAGAAAACAAAATGATTGGGATATTCAGATGAATCTACATCGAAAGAATGGGAAGATTCTGACGTATCACTTCAAGCAATCCTATGCTGATTTTCTCGGGAAAATACTCAATGACGTTACCATATCTCTCAACGTCTATGAGATGAAGGATGATACCCCATGCTTGCTCCTCATGTGTGCCGAAACGCAAAGCATCATTACCAAGATTCACAAACAGAGTCGGTTTAAGATGATGCATGTGGTCACGATTACCGAAGATGACAACCTCATGTCCAACTACGGAAGGGCAAAATGGAGACGTTGCATCAGGGGTCCTAGTGACTGCGTGTTCTTTGCGGGACCTTGCACCGGTGGTTCACCGTGGAATCGGTTAAACAAAAATGTGAGTGAGGTCACAGCGCACAACATCAGAATGAAAGCACTTCTATATTGGGAGCTATGGGAAGAGTTCACATCGTGTCTGCAACGTGTACATGTTTTGCATGCAATGGCATTGTTGGAACTACCTCGGGGATGCGACTATTGGAATGATGAGAGAATGAAGTTTCTGATCAATGGGACCCACTCGACTGTGCATGACTTTGATGGATGCATGTATGGTTTGAAGTCACAATTCAAAGATGTTGGGACCGCAATCAAGAAACCGTGGAACATCGTATCATGGGGGGTTGAGTTCCTTGACTTGCATGTGAAATGTGATGGCTCACACACTCACGGTCAATGTGCGGGCAGAGAAACACGTGCAACACAATTATATACCGAGAAGATTGTCAGATCTATCCTTCGAGGTGTCACCAATCAAATGTTGATTAACAACGTTTATGGGAGGAGATTTCGACCAAAGGTTATGGAAGAGGAAGATTACTATAAGTCGAAGTCATGTGCATGTGTCATCATGAATGACTATGAATGCAACACCAACGTGAAGACCATCAATGAACAACTATTCATTAACTTCATCACCCAACGAGGCGGTGTGAAGGTGAAGCTGAGGTTGTATCCACGTCGTGGATCACTATTGGCGGATCCGGATCCCGTTAGAGGTGGATTGAAGGTGAAGTCGGGCTGCTACCTGCGTCGTTGGTGCGCCTTGACGGATCCGGATTCCGCATACCTCACTTCGGTCTTCGCAATGGCTGGAACTGACCTTGTGATCCCTTCAGCGGCCAAAGGCATTAGTTTGCTGAAATCAACTTTGTCCCTCATCCAGGAGAAGAAACAAGAGCACAACCTTCCTGCTCCATTCTCAACCTATGAGGAGGCAAACTTCAGGGGTTACAAGGACAAGGACCTCGACGAATGGTTGGATCGAGTGAAGATTTCTCCTCCTGTCGTTGTGGCCTTAGCTTTTGTCATGGATAGAAGTGGCAGGGCGTTCGTAACTCATGCAATCAGGTTGCTCATGAAAATGTTATCAAAAGTGACCAACGAAAATGAGTTGAAGATGTCTGCCATCAGCTTCATTGACAAAGGGGCCCGATTATCGAAATTGGTGGAAGGAGCCGCTAGAAATCCAGATGAGAAAAGCATCATGCAGATGTTGTGCACCTTCGAGTGCGCAATCAGAATAGATGAACTATGGGATACCCTCAAAGACCACTATACTGGGCAAAACAGTATGATCAACAAGGAGATCACAGTCAAAGACTTGCGCGACAAGATCGCAAATACTAGCCCAGCAAATCTTGGATCATTGAACCAGACGTATCCTCCGTATGGAAGTCCTTGCTACCAAATCCGAAAGAGGACGAACTTCGAGGAAATTGCACGTCGAAAATGGGAGAAGTGGTCGTTTGAAGTGATGCGGAGAGAGGAACCTGAACCATATGAAGTTGAGAACCGCATCCAATATCTGGTCAACATCATGTACGAGGAGAGCTACAGCCTCGGCTATGCACTCCGACGTCACAATGCCAGAGCGACCAGCAGCCAGGGTAAAACCATCATCGTCCAGAATGTCCTGGAAGACTGGATGTCAATGAGTTATGATCTCAGCTTGGAACGGACGGCAGCTGTTGTCCATTTGCAAACCATTCTCATGATCTCCAAAATGCTACATGAGTGGATGACAAAATTGGAAAGCTTCAAATCAATGTCATACCTGAGCGGGATCATCAAGACTGATCTGGTCAGAATGAAACAGGCCATTGACCTCCGCGACGACCTATGGGAGTTGGGGGGCTACAACATTGAGAGGGCCGACCAGGGCATGTTTGAGGAGGTGGAGAAACGGAACAGGACATTTTCCTGTATCCGCGACTATGTGACGACCACTGCCACCACACAGATGGGCCAAGGAGCCACAGAGGTCTCCCACATTGATGGCTGGGACATCCCGCTGATGCCGAGAGACGGCAGAAACCCTCCAAGTCAACCGGATCATCCAGGTTGGGATCCTTCACCTATCAGAATGATGAATGACAAGCAACAGAGGGAAGCCGATGCACAGCGGGCACAACAGCAACAACAACAGACTGGGCCTAGTAGTTCCACCGCCGGTGGACACGATGGTTACAGCTCTGCAGCTGGGAGTGCACCACCACCAAAAGCTCCACCATCGAAGGCAAGGCCATCTACACCTCCTGCAAGAAAGGACTGGGTGATTCCTCGGGTACCGAATGGATATCTTTTCAGAACTTCATCAATGCCCGATCAAAGGAACTCCGAGTTCATCACCTCAGCATGGATGGACGAGCGGGATCACTTCCTATTGTCAATCATCCAAGGCCCAGCAGCTCAAGCTGCCAGCACTTCGGGTTCAGCACCTTGGGCACAGTATTTGAGGAGAGTGACCGCATATGCTTGCATGGTCTTCGGAATCTGCAATCCGGCGGTTGTAACGGAGGACACGGCGTCCACCATCTCCGAGAAGGATTGGCTGAGGTGCTACAGCCACGTTGTCCGCAAGTACATGCTGACGCGGACAGGGTGCTATTTGTCAACTGCAGGAATGCTCATGATGCTAGGGCATCACGACGTGAACGTCGCCAACCAGTCCGACCTTGGCCGCATCAAGAAGATGATCACCAACCCACTTGCTTGCAGGATCATCGAAGCACCAAGCGGTCCAAGAGATCATGACATGTTGGCAGGTGATTTCAGGGCTGGAACAACCATCCTCATCACCGACCTGATGTTCCGTGTGGGAACCCAAAGTGGGACGCATGGCATCCAAATGGGATTAGCTGACATGGGATGGGAAAGTGTCGAGGTGTTCAAAATCCATGATTCTGAAGCAGAACGACCCCTTCAGCAATTCCTCGACACCCTTGACAAAGTCAAGCAGTACCTCAGCACGGATACCGTCGACGATGGTTTGATAACTGTGCACCTTTGGTTGTCATTGCAGTTCCTACATGCACAAAAACCACCTCATTGTGTCATGCTTGAAAACGACTTCAAGAATCAGTTTGTCAAAGGGGTGCTCGATCTTGATCAAGTCACGTCCAGACCCCTGATGGTCGCCATCAACAATGACTCCATGTTCAACGGAATGGACTCTGTTACGTCCAGGATCGCAGAGGAGCTGATTGAGAAGATGAGGCTCCAAGGGATCTTGGTGACATCGGATCAGAGGATGTGGCGGTCAATGTACTCGCAATTCGGAAAACAGTATTCGATTTTGAGTACAACCAAGAAGGGGACTTTGGGAAAGACGGCAATTTGGTCTGTCATCGAGAAGAATCTATTTCGCCAAAGGGTCTTCCTCATGTGTGCCACGAACAGGGAACATGTATCAGTTCTCAATGAGGGAGCGTTCAAACCTGACGAATCGGGCATCATCGCCAAAGTTCTGGAGGATATGACCGGACCAACTGAGGCGTTCAAGATCGCAGGTGGCGAAATGACCCCTGGTGATTATGCAAATGACGACACCACAATCTTCCAGCGAGGCCCTGGAACCGCCGTGAACAGATTCACCAAAGACAAAAGGTTCAAGACCAGTTGGGTCGAACCGGTGGTCGGCACCCATGAGCTGGAACCAGTGGTTTCCGATCGATGCATGTGGTTCACCATTGACAAGGAGAACGACGACATCCTATGCGGAAGCTGTAGAGGCGCAGTGACAATGGATGAGATCGAGACGTGCCAGTCGAGACCAACCCATTGCATTAATTGCTCCGCCAACACCCAGGACCATTACAAGCGTTCATCTCCCACATTGGAGGCCAGGAAGTCTGTACTACTCCTTGCAGCTAGGTTGAAGGTTGCATTCGAGGATCTTGGTGTTGACATTGTTGACATCAATCAAGGATTCCAAACATGGCTCACATTTACTGCGTCTTCGTTGATTTCAAATGCATCGTTGGCGTATGGGGAGCACTTGATGAAATCTCTATCTCACATGGGAGGAGTCAGAATTTCGAAGAGGCAAGCTCTGGAAATTTTCCGGAACGGACGCGGCAAGCAATTCAGCATATATCGCGAAAGAGTTTTCGATGATGTTGCAAAGAAGTGGCTTTTGATCTATAGAGTCACAAAGGATTGCGGAAATGTCGCATACAAAGACTTCTTCGAAAAGGTTGCCGTTCCCGAGGTGAAGGAGAGGAACGAGATTTTTGGATTCTCCCGTGCATCTGCCGAGAAAACTGGAGATATCATCGAGTTCTGGCTTGGTGTCTTGGACGTGGCCAATATGGCCAAGGGAGTCGTGGATGTTTTCAATGCTAGCGTTGATCCAGCTGAGTATCTCAATGGACTGGAAAAGGCACTGGCTCAATTCACATCGACCTCCCGAACCTCGAGCACCATCAATGACAAGAGACGGGGATCCTTCGATTGCACACTGCAAACTGCAGAAGCCGAAAGGGTCATGAAGCTCATCCACGCAATCCCCGGATATGACTCGCTGGCCAATTTCTGCTGCCTCACGGACTGGGAGAAGGATCAGGTATTCTCTCATTATCGCAGGAAGAACAACATCACAGGGGGTGACACCAGCATGGGCACTGATGCCGATGCCAAGCCAGGTGACGAGTCGTCGGCTCACCCTGGGGAGGAGGAAGCTGATGAGCCAGCGAACGACCCCACCGATGTGGTCAGGGACTCAGAGAATTCCGGGAAACAACAACTTTTGGATGCGTTGGGAAAACTCTTTACCGTCTCTGAGGATGTCAACGTGTGCTTGTATTGTGGTAGCACCCAACATGGCCATCTTGAATGTGAACATGAGAAGAGGGATGAAGTCAGAAAGGTGCTAAAGGCCGTCCGAGCGTCGCTCGAGGCTGATAGTCCAACATCTGATGACGTCGATATGGAGCCTCCTGAGCACAAGAAGGACGGTTCAGGTGCTACTGATGGGTCGGGACAAACGGATGAACCTACAAAATCGAGGTTTAGTGAACACCAATGGTACGACAGCATCAGAACTATGTCCGAAGTTGGTGACCTCGATGAGTATGGTAGATTCTGCATAGAAGGACGTGATGTTACAAAGCTAGGACCACAGAACATTGTTGACCTCAACGAAGTGGTCAGAGACGCTATTGTCAGAGGAGGAGGTGACTCTTGGTCAGTGCCAGACTTCATGGCAAGCTACTCTGATAACAACATCAGGAAGCCCTTCTACAAGAGAGTCGAGGCGCCGCAAGATGGTTTCTTGAAAATCATCCCAACTACGGGGGCCCATTTCTTCAACTGCTCTTACTTTGGAGGTGTAGAATATGCGGCCAACTACCGCTTCGAGACTGGCAACCGGCTCAATACCTACGAGGACAAGGTGAGTTCATCACTAAACAGGATCCTGCGGCACAACGTGGGGAAGGTGTCAGAACAACAGAGTCTGTCATGTGATGACGCCGGCTGGGTGCCCATCGAGGAGGTGCTCAAATGTGAGTCCATCTGGAGGCACGAGTACGCACGCTGGCCACATGTATTCCTTGCTCCAAAAGGAGGAGCAAATGATCAGAGTGCATGGAATGTCGATGAGGCAAACTACCGCATGACATTGCTCTTCAAAATCATGTTCCACTGTGCCCGGTATGGACGTCGCGTTCGTGAACAAGTCTTGGCATTTGGTATCAACAAGGACATTGAGCGCACCAGCCTGACGTGCATTGACAACAAAGTCGATGCGAACACGAACATTCCTGATGAAGGTCTACTGCTCTACCCTGTGGCGGTCCGTGCTCCTACGGGGCACAAAGAAGGATCTTCAAGGGACGACGTCTCATTGCTGTCCTCATTACTTTCACATCCAATCGCGCCCAACACCATTTTGTCGTTACCGGTTTGTTTCCACATCACCAAGAAGACCAACCTTCGAAGCATTTGGAGGCAGGGATTAATTCCAGGAGGTCTTGGAGAAGGTCATCGGATGTTCACGTTCTTCAACCCGTATGTGCCATGGGATCACAGATCATGGACCATCACGAAGAGCGTTGATACGCGAAGAGGGGACTACATTTGCTTGTTCGTCCCGACCGAGACCTTGATGGTGGAATATGGCGGTCGACTGACTGACTCGGGACAGATCGTCTCACCAAAGATCATCCCGTTCTCGGCAATCAAAGGAGGATGGATTCAGGACCCAAAGGACCAAAACAATAAGACATGGCTCCGGTTGTTCGTCCCGTCGGGCGACGACCAGGTAGTCCGGTCTGGAACTATCAAATCAAGAACGGTAGCCACCAAGGAGTCCATCTTGAGGGTTGCAAGTCAGTGCATCGACGCCGAAGATCAACCGTTTGACGAAACCGCCATGGATGCCATGAACATCGTCAACCAATTCAAGAACAACCTCATCGAGCCTGGCGGACAAGAGCAATACCTGGCCCGCATCAAGCTGATTGACTACATAGTCGAACGCAAAAGGGTGCAAACATCAGGTTGCCGCCATTGTCCTCACTGTCTCAATGAGACGCCGACAAAACTAGCAGTGTGTCTAGTTTGCTGGACGGAACTTGAAAGTTGTGGAATCCGTCCCTATCGGCTACAAGCTCCTGAAGACGATGAAGATGAGGCCACGAAGAAAGAGATCGATGAAGAAGTTCGTCGACAAGAAGAATCGTTGTTCAAGGATACGGTCCATCAAGCACAAGAAAACGTATCCGAATCCAACGACTATGGCTTCAATCCTGACGAGGTCGACTACAACGAAGGCGATGATGAGGAAATGGATCAGGAGGAGGAAGCCCAACAGGAAGACGACGAAATCGTTGAAGAAGACGACGATGAAATGGAAGTCGAACCTGAAGATGAATCCTCTTCCAAACTTCCAGCATGGACCAAGAACCTCGAGAGCGGTAGCAAGGGTATGCCAGAAGACGGACTTATCAACAATGATGTCTCCGAGGCCGCGGCTCACTTGTATGACAATGCCGTCATGTCAAAGATCATCACAATGTTCAGGCTCTACTACAAACAGAGAGTCACTCTGACCCCAGAGGAGTACTATGAGATGATGACGGAAACCAAGCGAGTCCGGCTGGACCTGGACGACTTCTGTCCTTATACAGGAGAAGACCAGGATGGCAACCTCAAGCGACCGACGGAGCTGGAATTGGATGAACTCTTTCAGCAGAAAGGGAAGAGGAATTCATGGTCAGAAGGAGAGAAGTTATACTCAGGGCGACCAAGAAACATGATGATGCCTGTCATCAAGACTTTAGAGATCTATGAGAAGATGATGGAATTTCTGGTACGCGCTGGGTACACTCCTGAGTCATTAGGCTTTCTCATGCCAATGAACCGAATGCAGGCTGATGCCCAAGGGAAACAGGAGATGCGAGTAACCATCAGCAATTTCCTTCGACGACTGCTCAAAGGAACCTTTCCGGAGCACGAGTCATACACCTTCTTTCGCTCAGGGAGCCACGGCTTCCCCAACTGCATCGAACTCCCAGCTTTCTCGGTATATCTGAGCCTGAGGGAGAAAGAACAGAGAGTAGAACTGCTCTTTGCAGCCCAACAGTGTGGCATTCCTCTACCTCAAAACTTTGTCAGCAAGATGGCTTATGCTATTCAGCTGGCCGAGGCCGAGGCGCAGAGGGGAAAGACCGAGATGAAAACGAAGATGGCTCCAACCCTTGGCGACGAAGTGGTGAGTGAAGTATTCAAAGCGGTTGGACATACTGCAGCTTCCAAGTTTGCTAAACCACCTGCACAACCTTCACAGACACCTGAAGGCACTGGTTCAGCATCATCCTCATCGGCTAGCACACCAAAGGGCAAGGCTATGCCGAAATCCCATGAACCATCAAAGGCACCGCCTGCAAAGCCTTCATCGCCGAAAGCTGCTCCGAAACGTGCGGCAGGATGGGAGAGAACTCCAACAGCACCTCAATGGAAGAAAGTCCGCCGTGAGCAGTAAACCAATTGCTTCGATCCGTCAAAATGATCACTGGGCTACAAGATGTTTACCGTCTTTATGAACAGATGATCAGGAAAAGACCAACTGAGTGGACACTGAGCGAGGCATTAGACTAATTCGCTTAGGTTCAAGACTTTTGATATTCCCAATCTGCACGAGATTCTGCATTGTGCACGTGAATTCGTTAGTTAGCATTGTAAATCTTTGGTAGCGAGGCGATCCATTTCTCCCGACGGGTGAGTGGCATGCTTAGCCAACGTAGAAAAGTAGATGTTAGCTAGCAATAATTCGCGTTGTACAGCTTGATGAAGCGTCGATGCATCGACAGCCAAAGAGTAGGTGAACCCTGAACCATTATACCCGACGGGTATGTGGGGAAGGGGGATCCGAATGGCACGTTTTTATGTAAATAGGCGTAATTCAAGTAGCAGAACAAATCTAATTCAAAGTTCCCTCTCTCGTGTCCGTGGCTCGAAGAATGCCACGGGCATGGGGGGTGTCAAAGGGAACTGAACGCTAGGACACTTATCATGTACATATGTGATTGTGCATTGAAACGCCATACTGGCTCAAGTCCCTGCGCGAGG
>CAMXCT020001805.1:0-61791 GCA_947184155.2 Cladocopium goreaui
GATTGAGCTTGATGCCACGCACTTCAAGGAACCTTGCGCCAGTGATGCCTGCTCGGTATCGAGGTTATGTTTCCAGTTCAGGGGTCATTTTTTTTTTAGTATGTCGCTTTGGAGCTGTCAACAGTGCCCACTTTGGTCGAGACTTGGAGGTGCATTTCAACGATCACGTGCATGTTGCTCTTAGAGCTAATCAATAACTGTTGTTTTCATCCCATTCGAAAAAATCCCTAGAGAGGTTTCTTGGGTTGGCACTTTGGGTGACACAGTTATTGGCCTTCCATGCGAACGTGGTTGCATTACCTTTATCGAGACTTGCATTCTATCCCGGCAAGTCAATTCTCGGTTGACTCAGGCAGTTGGGAGACAATTTGCAGTTGCGTGTCAGACACCGGTGTTTACCCATAAACCCCCTTTTTCCGCCATTCCCATCAATGGCCAATTAATCCAAGTTAGACACCAACCAGTAAAGACGAAAGCGGACCTCCACACCTGTGCACTATCTGGCAAGCGCATATGGCTCCGCATCCGTGATCCAAACTCCAGTGAGCGAAAACTATCCCAATCCTCCAATCGGATCCTAAAAATGTGCTTGCGTTGGTTGCAAAATCTCTCCCCGGTCAAATCGATGTGGCCAAAACCCCAATGATGCTTTCGCTACAGGTGACCGTAGATAAATTTCCCAAACGGACAATGTTGTTGGTTTAGTCTCCCTGTGTGTCATTCAGATTTCAAAGAACTGCAGATTCCGTTCATGACAACCTCCAAAAAGACATTTCCAGTCTCGAGACACTTGCTCAAATTGCTTTGGTTTACATCATTCAACATTTCCCTGGATCACGTACTCCAATCAGAATTCCAATGCTTTCAGATAACACCACAGCCGAATCAGTTTCAAATATTTTTTTCTACAAACATGCCTATAGCATTGTTTCTCGAAAAACTGAGTCTTTTACTCTCTAGTTCGCACGTCGATGCAGATGTACATGGGAGGCCCACATGACGAGACCGTTTTTCCAACCTAAATCAAGCCCCATTTCCAGGCCCATGAAACCACGCAGAAGTCAAAGCCACATCCCAAATTGCACCTCGTGTTGTTCAAAAAGCTCCGCTGCTGATACGCAGTGGAAAATACCTGATATGTGTGTGCGAGGGTAGTCTTGCGTCAATGTGATTTATAAGGATGAGCGTCGTTTGGCGTTGTGAACCATGTGATGCAAGGTGAACTTGTATTTTGTGAGGTCGCGCTTCATTTTGTATCAGATTCTTAGTGCCTAATTATGAACAGCTTCCTGGTTTAATGTTACCTCTCTCAAAAACATTGCTTTAGGAAGACCTTGTTCATTAATTCTGCTGGGCTCAACCCCGGAAACAAAAAGACGTTCAGGGTCAAGAACTCTGGGAAACAAAAAGAGGTTCAGAGAAATAATAAAGCGATGAAAATAGCTTCAAATTTCACCCGGATTCTTAGCAATGAAAACGTGTCACCCAATAGTAAAGGTCTTAGGGCTTTAGGGTGGCCTGTGAAGGGCGTGGGCGCCGTACCACAATTTTTTGCGCTGGTTTTCCCCCAACATCTTTGACTTATGCGGTCTGCATGGACATTCCTGCGCACAGTATTCTACAGCAGAACCCAAAAAGACACAAGTGTTGAAAATTGCTGCTGCTGCCAATCCGCCTTTACAGCGCGTCCACCTTGCGCCTCAGTACCTCCAAGTTGAGGCCCATTTCTAGCCCTTCAAAACAGCTCATATTTTGGTCGCGTTCATTTGGGCCTCCCTAGTTTCAATTTTTTGGGGTCGGATTTCTTTCTTTTCGTTTGCGCCGCGCTTGTCATAATCAAGCCAAATTGTTCGCAAAATGTGGCACCAAAAATGGGTCCGCCACACAGCCCCATTTTTGGAACCTATGGGGGCCATTTCTGAGGCCGTCCCGAAACAAGGTTCAATGGAATTGGGGGGCCAAAATTGGGTACCCCAAAAACACAAATTGAGACCCAAAATTGGTGCCAATTTTTGAGCCCCTCTTTTGACACCATTTGCTTACCGCGTGATGCTATTTCAAAATACATTAATCCAGCGTGCCAGGTTGAAACATGGGAGGCCCACATGACGAGACCGTTTTTCCAACCTAAATCAAGCCCCATTTCCACCCGCTAATAGTATTCTGATGGCACTGTGTTCGGCTTTCGCGGTCCTCCCGCCCGCTAATAGTATTCTGACGATTGGTGTCGGCACTGCGCGCCCGCCAATAGTATTCTGATGGCACTGTGTTCGACTTTGGTGGTCCTCAATGAGCATGACACTCCCGACAAGCGTCCATCGCACTCTGCCGAATATACACAACGATTGGCAACGCAATAGAATATACACAATCTTACCAGAACAGCAGAGAATATACATAGATATGTGCATGGTAATCTGATCACCATGAACATGCAGGTGTCATATGCAAAGAATCCGATACAAAATGAAGCGCGACCTCACAAAATACAAGTTCACCTTGCATCAAATGGTTGGCTTCTGTGGGACATTGAAACTGAACATCCTGGTACATGATTTCACAATACGACTTGCAAACTTTTAGCCTCGGTGATTTGATATTTATTGCAACTACTCAGCACTGCGTTACATCGTCATCACAAGTGCTATTTTCACCGGCACAATCGTTGACATGGGTTCTGCTGAATCACAGTTGGCTACCGGGGTTTTTCCGGGTGATTCACAAAGGGATGAGGATTCGCAAGCAACAGTTCCTTACCCCAGATCTGCTGGAGAGGACTTGGTTGGACCTGGACCCAAGTCCAGACCTAGATATGCCTTGGGAGAAAGGGATTTGGGGAAGCATCTTTTGCAACAAGCCATTTTGTGTCAGCCCTCAACAGAAATGGAAGCGTTTGGCATGTCCAGCAGACCTGCAACGGGAACAACTGGAGAAGCCTGCAAAGATGCCCAGGCGAGTTTTGGTAGCTGACCACTGGAGGCAAATCGTTGCCAACACAGATGCAATTTCTTGGAAAGAAAACCAAGAGGCCAAGATGGATGTTGCTCTGAAAAGGTGGTTTGACATCATTTCGCAATTTCCCGAAATTCACGAAACAGTGAAACAGTTGCATCTCTTAGCAGGTCTTGCTGAACAACTTCGCATGCTCAGGGACATTTTGTCAGGAAAGGCTCCAGCCACGTTGATCAAGAGAGCCAACTCCATGCTCAAGTACATTGAGAAGCTGCGAGAGGCCAAGGTCCAAGTTCCTGGCGACGAGTCTTTCTTGTATGCATATTTTTGCGATTTGAGGAACAGCGGAACTGCCTTGAGTCGACTCAGATCGATTGTTGAAGCCATCAGATTTACAGAATTTGTTTTTGGCATTGAAGGGCTCAGTCAGAAACTGCTGTCCAAGAGGTGCATTGGTGCTTCCAGGAGAGGTTGTGAGACAGTATTGAAACAGTCTGACCCTTTCACTGTCGAGCAGCTTGCGATCTTGCATGGCGTTTTGCATGACAGAACTGCCCTTTTTTGGGATAGATTGGTCAGTGGTGCAGCGTTGGTGGCAGTCTACACCAGGTCAAGGTGGATGGACATGCAGCACGCTGACGAGGTGGTGATGGACCCGGATCCCAACGATCCAGTTTTTGTCGAGCTCAAGATCAAAGAGTTCAAGACCAAGAAAGCGAATGCCTGGAGAGGTGGAATCATGGCAGCAGTTGGTCCCGCGCTGGGAGTAGTGCAGGGCAACTGGGTGAGAACTTGGTGGGAGCTCAGACAACAGTTGGGTGATCAATTTGGGTCGGGTGTACCTTTGATGCCAGCACCGGATGGCGAAGGTACAGCAACGGTCCGACCACTCAGCACAGGAGAGTTCAGCAAGTGGGTCAAAATGATCCTGGACAGGAATGGAGGTTTGCCAGAGGATTGCAGGATTTCAAGCCACTCATGCAAGGCTACTTTGCTCAGTTTCCTGGCGAAATTTGGTGCTTCCATACCTGACAGGGAAATCTTGGGTGGCCACACGGGCCGCATGAAGTCTGTTTTGACCTATTCCAGGGATTCACTTGCAAGTCCCTTGAGAGTGCTGAACAACATGCTGGAGCGCATACGACAAGGATTCTTCGACCCGAATGCAACCAGATCGGGAATGATGAAGGCAGATGTCAAAGTTGAAGTCCTTTCAGTCGAAGAGGACGATGAGCAGTCGATCGGCAGCAGCAAGATTTGGACGAAGAAGCAGGCGAGGACCTTGGATCAGGCAGCGACACCTCCTCGAGCTCAGAAGAGGAACAAGCTGCAGTGACACATGCAGCTCGCATGGTCAGTGCGCCCAAAGCGCCGGCTGGGACTGAATTGAGGCAGCATCCCAAGTCCAGGATGCTTCATCTGATCCAAGAGGATCACAAGCGATACCTGCTTTGCGGCCGCAAGGTCGAAATGGCCAATGGAAGCCTTTATAAACCACCGGCGTCTCTCAGGTGGGATACACCTTGCTGCAGCCACTGCTGGCGGGCGTCGAACACACCGCTCACCTCCAGATTGCGGTAAAAAGTGAGGAATCAAGCTGCCTCGCGTTTTCTTTGTTCAATCGGTGGTAACATGCATCACAAATCTTCGAGCCAATCATGACGGCAAAACACAAACGATTTTCCAATTTTGTTACGGATTTCGTGTCATCCATAATTTGTGAGTGCAACATGATCACTCCGTTTTTTGGTCAACTGTCAGCATGACGGCAGATGACCCGTTTGAGCAATTTGCAACTCCTCATTAGAGGTAATTAGTTGTGAATGTTTGCGTGTCCCGTGGCTCCAACCAAGGACAAACAAAATCAATCCTTTTCAAATTGTTGACTCTGCGCAATTTTGTGACCTAGTGGCAATGGCTCTCATCGACTCTGAGAAGGCTTTTCAAAAACGGTGTGAAGAACTGCATGATGGACTCTTCGAGCTGCAGGGTCAAAACATCGGTTCCTTCTCGACACTTGCTTTTGCTTTGGGGAGCCCGCAAAATCCAGTTTCGGATGATGAATTCACCAAGTTGGCAGATGCAGTGTTTGAAACTCAGTCTACGTTGGGCACAACGGCAATTCTTAGGAGGTTGCACTTTGAGTCTTGCACCCTCCTTATAGCTGAGATGAAAACTCAGTCTGCATGTGCGGACGCTTCAGAGCCGATCCGAAAGCTCCCGTTCATAGAGAAGCAAAGCAGACTCGATGCACAGAAGAAAAGGCTGCCAGGGTTACCACACACCCCGGAGCAACAACCTGCTCACTCTCTCATAGATGCAGCTTACAATGTGCTGGAAAGTGGGAGCATCACGTACCTGCACCCAAGTAGGTGTCACTCCAGGGAAAGTGAGGTGCAGACAGAAGCAAAAAACAAGTCAAAGACAATGATCACGCTGGAACAAGGGGCCTTGAAGCAGACGGTGATTTCGAATTTGCAGGACATTGACACCAACACGGAGCTCAAGTTGTATTTCGCGCTACAAAGGCGCCACCTGGCGTTTGACCTCGTGAATTTGCTGTCATGGAGCGTGTGTCAAAAGTGGCTGGACAAACTGATGTCCACTTTGGTTTCTGATGCCCCCAGCAACTTCAGTGCCATCACCTTCACTCAAGTGATGCGAGCAGACAGAGAAATTTTCTCAATTTTAGCCACAGGCACTTGTCACCCACATCGCTGTTCATAACTCAGAGGTAAAAACGGAGCAAGAGGCAACCCAATACTTAGCCTCATTGGCAACTGTCACCATCTCGTCAAGGACCAAGTTGCTCAACTATACCACCATGGTTCAACATTTCCTTGGCACCTTGCAATTGCCCATGGCTGTCTACATGTTAGACTACTATTTGCCCATTCTCAGCCCCAACGAAGGCTATAATGAAACAGGGTTAACAATGCAAAGTGCAGGACCTATCCGTCAACCATGGCAACCCATTACCTTCGAATTCCTCTTCAAAGGCAGCGAATTTGGACACTGGAAAGTCAAAGGCGGACAAGATGCATTTGCTTTCCGACATCCAAGCCTTGGCAAAACTGAAGTTTTTAGCCTCCTAGCCAGCGATGCGCACCATCACAAAGTTAGCCCCATTGGCACGGGTAGGCTAGTTGCCATGGTAGGCACGACAGAAGAACCAGCCGATGACGAAGGAGACCTTCAAATACTATTTGGGTTGGTCCTAGCCATCACGCCACGCACATCCAAAAGCAAGGATGAGCTGCCTGCCTCCCGCATATACAGACAGTGCAACCCCAGATTCATCGAAGTAGCCTTTCTCTCAGGGCCAGCCATTGAATTTTTTGCACAAGAACAGTTAGCAGCCCTTCAAGACTGGTATGAGGCCTCCGGCCAGCACCTGGATCCCATTGATGCTACCGTCCAAGGGCAGAAAAGCCCGGTCTCAGGGACCTTCTTCCTACACACAATGTGGATGTTCGGATGTACCAAGCCTACCAGAGAGGTTACCGCTGTCGCGCAAACCCCCCCGTGCAGATACCACCTGGGATTAGGCATCTATAATGTCCAAACGGCAGTGGAAGGAATGGATGGCAACAAAAGATCACATTTCTTGCATCTGTGCGGCCAGTTGCTACGCCTAGTGCTAATCCCATGTCATGTAGAGGGCGAGCTTCACCCCTGGACCCGCTCCACTGCACTATCCTTTGCCGCTGAGCTCGATGGACATGTCTTGGGCACACTCTGCGCAGTAACAATGGCGTTGCTTACCAATCGGTTAGACCTGTGTATCCAAGGGCTTTTCGGAGCAGGCAAGTCGAAATCGATGGCAATCCTCATCCTAGCCTTGATTGAAATCGATGCTACTGACAGCCTCAAAATACTATTCATCTGTAAAGAGAACTCCGGTACTAGATCCTTTGCTGACCTCCTCCTATGGCTCGACCCCCCGTCGGGGGTGTTTGGGCGCATAGGTAGGCTAGTGGGAGACCAAGAACGTAACAAAAGTAGTTACTCCCACACGAAATTCGACATACACCCGAGAGAAAGAAGGCAAATGCTGAATAAGTGTCAGTTAATTCTAGCCACCGGAGGAACGGTAGCCCAGGATCTGACCATGCAATGGTCCACAATGGGTGGCTTTATGCAAGAGCTCTCCCTCCTGGTCATTGATGAAGGCCTACTGAGACAGCAACCCCTGGTCTTGTGGACAGGAGACTCTGAGCAGACACCCGGCGGCATTGATCGTGCAGCTCGCAACGCGAAACGATCACGACAGCTCCTGTTGGCCAAGAAGCATGGGCTGCGAAGTGACCGCAATTATATGCCAGCCAACCTTGCTGATGCAATGATCCGACTACTAGATGGTTCGGCCAATGAAGGTTTAGCGGCTCTTAGTCAAATCCTCAAACGAGGACAGCCCACTTTAGGTCAGCTATGGACAAGTCACCTCTCGCCGCAGGATGCAGAAGACCTTAGTGCAGCCAGCACTGTTCTCCCAGGCCTGAGAGCCCAATTTGAAGCAGCCCAGCCAAATATGCAACGGCACTCCCCGATTTGTGGACTCAGAACTGCTGGCAGGCACCGCTATTAATTTTCCATGGTCCCTTGTGCGCCTCGCCTGGATCTTGCAGCATGCCGCTACTCTCCTACCCATGGCTGGAGACATACAAGCAGTTTTAAATTCCCAGACCGCCGGAGTAAGTGACATCCATGCTTGGGGGTTAATGCTTCCCTCTAGCTCTAGGGTTAGTCCCGTGGCATACCATGCAGTGGTTGCAGTTCGATATCCTGATCTCTGCAGGCAGATCAATGGCCTGTGGGAACTGGGAAGTTTTGCCTCGGGAGGACTTCCCGACAAGCCACCAGGGTTCCAATTAGTGCTTTGGGATACTAATGCTAGGATCAACGGGTTGGTAGCGACAGACCTGGAGACTCTTGTGGCAGAGGTCCTCACCCCTTTCCCACACAACGCTGGATTTGCAGATGGACTTTTTATAATGACCACGGCAACAGATCACAAGAACAACTTGAACCGCTCCGTGCTCAAAAGGGATTATGTCCGCACCCTGCGTGTAGAAACAATAGCCAATTCAGCAGGAGGAACAGCACAGGTATCAATCGTAGCTCAGCCCAGTATAGGATTTTTAAACACCAAATATTACTCCAACGGCTCCCCTACAGAAGATACCGAAGACTGCCTCGGCAGAATCACTGTCGGACTCACCCGGTCCAAATCGTTAACCTTGCTTGTCTCCCCGCTAGACATGATGGGGCTCATGGGCATGGCGCAGGTGATTGCGACAATTGCATATGGCATCCGGGGCCTCCGGAGAGGAAAAAAAACATGGAGGTGGCCTGACTTTGACCCTGACCCAGTTCAAGAGAATCTAGCACAGTTAAGCCGGTGGTCACTGAACTCGGCACCAACCTGGGAGTTCCCTCCTCTTGCAATCGCCAACCAATACTACGACCAGCAAGCCGACGAAGTGAAGCGAGCGAGATACCGTTTAATATTGGTGCGTGGATCGGACCTTCGCTGGCTAAACAGGGAGCGCCTCCAAGAAGTCAAAACAGGCTTAGCATCTCACCACAAGTGGCTCCCCGAGCAGGCTCTCCCTTTCTCTGAAGTCGTCCTGTATGCCTACGCGGCTGATCGCACACCCTTTCCCACCTACGTGTGCCTGCCCTCAGGACTGTACAAAGCCCGCACCGGGCAAGTAGTAGCGCAGACGGGCCCAGGAAAGGAGATCCTGTCCCTGCCTGGGATATACTTCTTTGATGGCTGGAGATTACACCCTAAGTTGCCGATCCCAGACCACTTGCCACGCGCAAAAGAGGCGCCAGTCCAAGGTACCGCTCTAACTGCACCTGCACCTGGTACGGAACCCAAACGGTCGCCTGAAGAAGAAGCGAGAGACATCCTTGCAGTAGCTGCCAAGAATCAGCCCGAAGATGGGCCAAACACAAGAAGAGCAGCTGTCCGCGCATGCAAGTACTTAAGAGCTATGGTCAACCAATATGAATCCACCATCACCGCAGTACATCTAGCCGCCCGCACCCATACACAGAAAAGCAAGGGCACGGTAGGACCAGCAGTTGACTATCGCCCGCAAGGAGAAGCCCTCCCAGTCATCTCCGCAGACCTGACCTCCGAATTACTGCATTGCTTGTCCACGCTCCCAGACCCATGGCCCCTGGCCAAGATCACCATAGACATGGAGAAACCGAGCCAGTGGGTCTCAAAGTTGTGCAGACTCTACTTCGCTGATGAGTATGCCAAGCGAACGGTTGGACTGCCCTCACGTCGGCATGTCCCGGACATTGCGGGTGCACTTCGAGCAGTCCAAGCCATCCTTCCCAAACTCGAAGTCAAAATGATTGAATTCTTAGCTGAATGGATGGTCACTCTGTTAATGCCAGCATCGCACGTATTGGAAGTGAGGGCACCTCACCTTTCCTTTATGATGCTCAAGGAATACTGGTTTAGAGAGCTGTACCTAGGTCTGAAAGTCACAGCATCCTTCGACCGCTCCGAATCATACACAAGAGTAATCGATGGTCAGGTAAGATGTATCACGCCTGAGGTTAAGCCGCAGAATTTGCAGGTCATTTGGAATGTGCAGTTTATCACAGTTTTTGTGCCGGCATGGATGATCCCGCCCGTCTACCATAGCCTGCGCAGAGAAAGCATCAAAACCGCTAGCTCTGCAAGTCCCATAGGTGTCCAGTCGGTCCGCCCTACCTGGTTTGAAGACACAACACCCAAGGATACCGCATCCCAACCACCTCAAGACCCTCCAAAAGAACAGCCTCAGCCACTGCACGGGCTAAAGTTAGTTATCAAAGAAGAGGTGTTACCGACGAATGACCAACCAGAATTCCCATCGCTCGAACTGTTGGCTGCCAGAGGCCTTTTAGCACCTGACACGTGGAAGTGCAAACGTGCGCAAGTTAGCCTCAAAGCAACTATTGATGTCCCTATGTTGGGTACAATCATAGAGCAAAATGGTGATGGACTCCTGGAAGACTCCCACATGCCCGTGGGATGGCCACTCCACATTGATGGTGCTGTCAGACAATGTTGTATTCACCGAGCCGCTAGCCTGCAAGAATTAGATGATATGCTCAAAGAATATGACATGAAAAGGGATTCGGTTGAAATCAACCATGACGCGCCTCAATGGTCCCATCATGCAGTGTGGAACCGAAAGTATATGGAACCTAAACCAGGATATACACTGGAACAACTATGGGCTGACTCCGAGCCTGCCATAAGCAAGAAAACGACCACGTCATATGAAGTTCAAACAAATGACGTCTTGCGTGCAGTAGCGGCCATTCAGTATCTCTCATCCCCCATGCCACCTGATAGCCCCTTCCTAAGAGCGTTAGGGACAACAGCTGCTCTCAAAGCCCCACCACAAACTGACACCCTGGCGCAAAGAGCCCTGGAGGAATGGGAACGCACTTTGTGTGAGAACAAGGCAGTGGCAATCCTCGCAGAGGTACAAGCCGGCCGACCAACTATAATCCACAAAGATGGTGGCGAAATGCTCATTGCCATTGTCCTTGACAGGCCACTAGCGGAAGCGAAGGAACTAGTTGATAACCCTGCAGCATTCACTCGCGAAATGACGCGGATCCTGCGCGACAAACAAACCCACCCACTCATCGCCCAAATGATGAGACCCGCGGAGAGCAGTGATCCACCCCCCGCCACTGCGGCAGCCAGTAGCGCTAGTAGCAGTGGAGAACCTCGCACCACCTCACACGTGCAGTTCCAGTAAGCCACTCGAGGTAACGTAGAGTACCCAAGCTTCCCATCCATGCATTCAGCCTGTAACTTGACCTAGGTTGAGCGGCGTTGTCACCATGGGGTACTCATGGTTGATTACTGCCCGCTACGACTACCTTTGCTGGCAGCATGCCGGAGCCAATATGGGACGGGAGGCGGTGGGGGGCGGGTATAATAATTCTTTTCAGGGTGTTTAAGTTGTTTTGTTCGTGTTGTTCTACCTTAATTGTTGTATGGTAGTGTAGTGCGATGTCAAAGTACATCTAGCCATGGTGCCCGTCGCCGTTTGACCTGCGCTCAACCAATCTTTCAACCGGCCCAATGATCTGCACCACACCTTCTCATGCCCTTTCTCGACCATGGTTGCAACACAGTGAGTGTCAGCTGAATGCTCTGAGAATTTACGTCTATAAATAAACCTGTAGACGACTTAGTCCTTTGGAATGGAGCGACCAACTCCTACCAAAGACGCCGCTGTCCATCGACTTGCAAAGTCCATTACTCAACTGACCCTCTGCCAGGTCACTACCAGTGAAGTCGATGATGCCACCAAACTTCTGGAGAAAGCCCGACAGAAGCTCCAAGGCATCCAAAACATCCCATCCCAGAGTGTGAAAAACGTAAACCCAAGTACACCTCGTGTGTACCCAAATCAACGCTTTCGTTAAATCACTACGCCAGACGCAAACACCTACTGTGGTTGCGGCTCCGCAGTTACTTACTTCTCTGCAATGTCAAATACAGGAACTTGTTCCACCCCGACTCCTAAGTGCACGTCAGACTCCTTCTTTTCTCTCCAGACGCCACACACAACGGAACAGGTCAACAAGAACCAGGGCCGGCACACGGCCACAGCCCACAAACAAAGAAAGGAAGCAAGCAAGATATCCCAGTGTGGCTACTGTTTCAAGTGCCCTAGGTGACACTGCAGTTCATGTTCTCTTCGGAACATTTGACACCACTCCCTTGAGCCGATGTCTCAACTGGGAAACTCGATTCCAGGTTTCCAGTACACAACCTTCCCTCAAAGGTTGTTGAAAAAATTCCAAACTGCTATGATATACAAATCACCTAGTCACAAAAACGTCAGAAACATTTCCAAAAGTTCTCAAGTCAAACTGGTTCTCGTCCAAACGCAAATAACCAGCTAGCCGGTGTTACTAGTCTCTACCAAACGTCTAGACTAGTTACACGGCTATTCAAGAACGAAATGATTCATTCAAATTCCTTTACAAAATCCTCTTGCAATACAGAACAACATGGAACCTCCTGTTCCATCTCCAAAACTAAAAACATCTTTTCTAACCACAACGCCTGCGGAGTAAGCGCTCATTCACATCCATGCTTGTTGCATGACAGAACTCTTTGGCTAAACTGAGGTTTCAGTTTTGGAGTAGTTTTCAACTAGCAAACTGCCTATACAACCGGGCTGAGTCCAGAGTACAAAACTCTATACCCCGCCTTTGGGTAGTGAGTAAGTTTTACTCATTTCCCAAACTAGAGTCTATTCCTACGGAAATAAACTTAGTTTCAACCATTCAAATCCAAGTGGACATCTGGTATGTCCCAAAGCAGTAGGGCCTTGGATTTACTGCAACCAAACAGCTTGTGGTTTCTATTGCTAAGGTCTATTGCGACCATTCCATGTGAAACGCCATCAAGGAGATCGCGTTAACTCCTTGCATAGCTTTGAAGTCTCTCATCATCCTCTTTCAAGAGGCTCATTTCTCACAGTTTCACTTTCTTCTTCCAAGTAAAGCTGAAAGTCCATTGCAGGGGCTCCCAAGTATTGCTCACCTTGGATTTCCTGCATTCTCGCATCGTATAGTTGCTGCCACAATTCCTCGTCTGAGGCTTCATGTTTCTCGCATAGGCTATATCTGTGCTTCTTCTCCTCAAACGTTTCAGGTGATTCTGGGTCAGAAGCCATTTCATCTGACTCACCATGTTCATAATCACCTGCATGCTCACTCTCTGGTTCTGCTCGAATGTCATGCCAGTATCCAGGGTCAGAGACATCATCAAGTTCTGACCTCATGTAGCGGTCATACCGACCTTCTTCTGTTTCCACTACTTCTCCATTTTCAGCTTCTTCTTCCATTCGACGTATCTGATCTGCAGCTATGTCAAAAGCTCGCACTCCTTGTTCACATTCTCGCATCACTGTCTCTTCTGAGCACATATACCTTGGTGAGTACTCGTCATCGGTGAGGTCTGTCATTGACCTGACATTGTCAATCATATTTTCTCGATCTTCAGCACTCAAACCTTCCATGCATAGTTTGAGCATCTGTTGTAACCCACCTTTTCTCATATTGTTTGTAAGAATGCGGTTGCCTCTTACAATTCTCTTTCCAGCTCGAACACACATCCAGTATAGCATCCCTTCAGGACGAAAATCATCACCTGAGCACACGTTTGGATATTTCATCCCTAGGCTTCTCGGGTTCGAAGGGTACCTGCTTGTTGGAGGCTCTGCACCAGGCTCCAAATCAAATCGTGACCTTGATCTGGACCTTGCTTCTGCTGAACCTGCGCTTGGTCCTGATCCCGAACTGGGGTTCATGTGCACGAGGAGGAGGACTGCCATGAGGAAGAGAAGGATTATGGAGAGAATATTCATTGGGCTCCATGTGCCGTGCCACCAGCTCAAGGCGTTCGAAACACCATGTACCAGCCGTGCCACGTTGGCAATTCCATGCCCTTCAGCCAGACTCATCACACTGAAAACCGAAAGCGCACGCAAAAATTGCTTGGCCATTCTGTTGGTTCTACTGGTTTTGAGCTGACCGGTTTGTTCACTGAAATTTTCACTGACCATATTCACTTGTTGTTTCAACATCTCTTTTGCTTGAACTCGTGTGAACTCTGTTTCGCCTACTTTCTCACCACTGCAAACAAAACCCAACATGTGAAGTAGAAAAAGGTGTCTGTCCTTGGCTAACGACTTGGTGTTGAGGTCTGCAATGTTGTAGAGCGTTTTCACCTGTTTAATACAAAGATCACCACTAAGTACTTTAGCTTGAAGCCAAAGGAGCCGCCCTTTGATATGTCTCAATCTCCCAGCACCAAGTTTGTTGGATAGCATCTTCACCGCTGAGTTGTCAGTGTGCAAAATAACGGGTCCTACTTCATCATCAGTCAGAAAGGAGAGAATATGATGGAGGAAGAGGGAATTGCAAACTGCTGAAGTTGCCGCATACCACTCAGCTTCTGTGCTACTCAAACTGATACACTTCTGTGTTCTGCTTGTTGACCAAATAACAATGCCATTCAAAACATGTACTGCCGCTGATGTTGAACGGTTTGACCAGTCTGAGTCTGAATACGTTTCGATGAGGTTGTTTCGCGTTTCAGTTTCACTTTCATTCCCAAACATGCATCCCTGAAAGCTGCTACCCTTGCTTGTTTTTCTCATCCTCAGTGCAAAGCTCTCGCTGAACTTCATGTAGCCGACAAGACGGCCAAGATCCACCCAAGCTCGCTTTGTTGGGCTTTTCAAGTAGCTTGCCAGGCTTTTGGTTGTAAATTGCAAGTCAAAGCGTTCCTGACTCACATACATTGCAATCCCAACCAAAGATCTGAACTCTGCACTCAAAGTTTCAGACAGGGGTTTTTCCATCGCAGCATCAAGGGAGGTCGTCGTAGAGGAAGTGTTGCAAGGTGTCTTGCAAAGCTTCGGAGGCTTTCCATTTGCTTTCGAGTATCTTTCAAACATCGCTTTTCCTCTGGATACACTGTGATCTCCATGTAGTCTGGTTCCACCACATGAAATCTTTTCAGAAATTCAAACGTTCCACCAGCACGTCTGTCAACCAGTGTTGAGCTCAGCTTGAATTCCTCTTTCAATCCAGGAAGAAAAACATCTGAAAGCCATTGTTGTTCACCCAAAAACAACACATCATCCACATGTAAAACCATCGCACATTTTCTCTGAATCCTCATCACGCAAGGTTGTTCCACACAAATCGTCGCACTGAACTTCTTCTGCAGCACATTGGTGAAATGTTGATACCATAGTTTTGCTGCATCCCTTTGACCAGGGAGACACATCAAAATCACCAATTCCAAATTTCCAATTTTCACAACCCTCGGAACAGGTTGAGGCACCTGAAGAAAAGCGTCTGCCACATCCAAAGTGCCAAGTACTGCGCTTTTGCAAAATCCATCTGACATTGCAAGTGCAGGAAGAAGTTTCACAATTGAGCTGCTGGAAGATGGGCTGTAAACATCTTCACGCACATCCAACCAGTTAAACTCACGTGCAACCAATCTCGATCTGCGTAACCATCCAGGATTCTCTGCAACCAGTTTTCCATTCTCATCATAAATCTTTCTCACCTTTTTCCTCCAAGAACGCACGAATTTTGCACTCAACTGAGTTCCAAGCACACCATTGTAGTTGCTATGCCATTGGATCACCTTCATTCCAAGCAACCTGTCGATTTCAACTGAATCTGCATAGTCGTCAATGCGTTGCAATGTTTCTCCATCAAGCATCGGTTCTAAAGAACTCTGTGGCTGCCACAAATCATCTTCTGTCATCTCACGCTCGAAGTTCTTGTTATCATCATCCCAAATACCACACGTTTCGTCACATGCAGCTTCCATGGAAAATGAAAAATCACCAGTCTCACATTGTTGCAACAACTCACCAGGATTTTCATCCACATGCACAAGAGTCTCTGAACCAACACGCATTGTTGAAAGTCTTGCACGTTTTGCCTCTGGTTCTCCAGTTTCAATTGTTTCACCCAACATTTCAACTTCAACTGTAGTTTCCATACCAGGAGTCACTGGTCCCGGCACTTGTAAGCTGGGTGCTGGTTGCCCCGCCTGCTCGACACCCTCATCTGCAAACGTTCTTTGCTCTGCAGCTTCAAGTTGGGAAACATCTGGAGTTGGAGGAACTGTTGCCGGCGCACTAACAACTGCTGTTGGAGGAGGTGGCAATCTACGCATGCTAGTTGCAACTGGTACCAAATCATCAATTGCACAAGGTGGTAACTCATCATCTTCTGGGTCCTCTGCAGCTTCATCGTCTAAACCTGGGACTGCAGTTGCTGATACAAGTTCACCTCGCACAACAGGAAATGTACGGCTACCAATTGCACCTTCCAATTGCCATGGAAATGTTAGCACTTGTCTGTAAGTGTTCATTCCAATTTGGATACAGCATTTTGATTGACCTTGAAAGTCTGAGCGCACCGCCAACTGCTGTCAAAAACATGTCGTTTGACAAAGTCTTTGTCAGAAAAATTCCACGTTGCCACTTTGCATCACCCTTTTGTTGAGTTGTATCACCAACATAAACCATCACAGGACATGCATAGGCACACAGTTTCGAGTTGTATGTATGGCCAGAAATGAGCTCAAACGGTGTTGTTCCAGCCTTCACAGTGAACCTTGTCAATGTCCATCCAGCATGGGTAAACGCCCACGCAAACAAAGGATGTTGTGGCAAAAATTGGAATCCAATCTTTGCAGTCAACGCATGAAGAAAGACTGAGGCTTGGTTTCTGATCCTATCAATGGCTTTTTCAACTGCTGAATTGCTTCCATGATCTCCAACCTTGGCATCTTCCACAACTGTACGCAAGTTGAGACGTTGTCGAGCACGTTGAACCATTTTCTGTATCTGCAAAGTTGATGGTTCCTGGTCACAACTAAACATCACCACACTGTAGCCAAGAAAGGTTATGAAGCGCATGATCTCCTGACTCATGTATTTGATTTGGCTCTTATGTTGTACCGGTATGCAATGAACTGCACCACTGTGGGAATCATGCACAACCAATGCAGTAAGTTTGGACTGCTTTGCATCTTCTGTCAAACCTTCACAGCTTTTTCCAGTGTAGCAAAAATCCCATGAAATAATAGGATGTTCCCTGCGCACCAACTTCGAAGGGTCTGAACGGTGTTGTTCAGGTTTTCCTTTTGCCATCACGCATGCTGGACACCAAGCTTGGTAAGGTAGGTGTGTCAAGTTATGCAACTCAATCTCTGCAGGATCATCTGGAGGGTTTGCAACTTGCACTGAATCAGCTTTTCTCTGAGATTCATCTAAGGCCACTGCAGCAAGTTCCGTTTCTGCCAAGATTGCCTGTTTATCCAACGTTCCAAGAATTCTCCTCCAAAGTTTTTGTTTGCTACCTGCTTGACTCACCTGAAGAAATGAACACGCAGCTTTGAGAACAGCAATTGAGGAGTTCCAGAAAACTTCAACACCTGCAATTTTCACCATTGATCTGTCAGCTTCAGCCGCAACAGTCTGAGGTAATGCTGGTCCATCCATTTGAACGTCAGGTTGTTCTTGTCGTTGAGGTTGAACTGCAGCAGGAGGATTGTTGTTGCCATCACCTGCAACAGGTCTTGCATTGGAACCACCTGAACCTGATGACCTCTCACGTCCATCACCTTCTGTATAAACTGCATCTGAAATCACCATGCCAAATTGACTCACTGTAAGAACTTCCTTGGAAAGAACTGTCAACAGTCTTGCATAGTTTCCAGTGATGGGCGCCGCACGATCGTCCATGTTGAAGAGTTTCTCACAAAGTTCAATCACTTGCCAACCCTGTGTGTCGTGGTATGCAACTGTGGTCCTGTATGGCCAATCTGTCACCAGATATCGTGTTGTGGCATCAATGAAATGCACTGCATTTGAACTGCACACTTGAAACCCATCAAATGCATACCAACCCTCAGGTAAATTGAACCAAGATCTGGGCACGTCCACACTGATTGTACGCACATCTTGAACCATACGTACATCACCTGCAAGAACCAATGAATTGTTCCTGAACGCAAGTTCAACTTTGGCACCATTTTTATGAGAAAGTAATGGAGGTCCTGACATGTCTGAGCTTTCAATGCTCCAACCAGTTTTCAACAACTTGCCAAATGAAACCAAAGGATTGTCAACCCTGTCACTAAAGAAAGCACGCTCCTTGATTGTAACCTGGTCTCCATCCAACGTTTCAAATGCAAAACTCACATCTCTGATGTCACTGGTGGCAATTTCCTTGCCCTGAGCATCACGCAAGTAAGTGCCTGGACAGGCCTGAGCTTCGTTCCAATCCCTGCCATGTGCATTGGAATCAGTGTCACATCTGAACCTGAATCAAGTATGATATCCACATGTTTGCAACATGACACTGCACGTACATTCAACTGAGATTCAAATGAATTGCAACCATCTGCAAACGTTGTATCCCATTGCAACTCTGTTTGACAAGGTTTCCAGCTCTTTGCATTGGTTCCATCCTTCTGCCAATGGGTCTGCCAGGGGTTGCAACGCTCTGCAAGTGTTCCATCCTTTTGCAAAACAGAAACATCACCAAGACGCATGAAACTTCTGTGACAAATGTTTGAACCTGCAACCTCATACAAATCAAGTTGAAATTCATCACAAACACGTTTGTTGAAGTGCTCCACATCGTCCAGTTGAAAAAGTTTCTGCAAATCAAACGCTTCTGCACTGCCGTCACTTGCACAACGCTTCGAAAATTCACTCACACCGCAAACATGCTTCTGAAAACCATGAAACTCGTCGTCAACATGCTTCTGCAAACCATGAAACTCATCTCCACACGCACTGAAAAACTGTTGATCACCGCCACAAACTTGCAAACTTCCATCTGAAACAGTTGTTTTGGTTGTTGTTTGAATAAGGTTTGAAACCATGTTCACATGAAAACCAGAAAAACTTTGCAAATCACTCATGCCAGAAATGTCAAAATCCAGCTGTCGATATGTCGAAGACGAAGAAACCTCTGGTGCAAAACTGACTCGATTGACCTGCGCATTGTTTGCACTAGTCTTTGCATTTCCATCAGTTTTCCCATCTGTTGAAATTGCACCATTGTCGCTCTGTCCAACCAAACGCACTCTGCAATCACGAGCAAAATGGCCGTGTCCACCACATCTATGGCATGTCACGTCCTTGCCCTTTCCAGAGTCCTTTGATTTTCCACCTTTCTGTGATTTGCCGCCTTTTCCAGAATTGTCTCCACCACTGTTCCAGGAAGAATTCTGCCATGAATTTCCTTTGGAATTCCATGAGCTCTGCTGTTGCTGATTTCCATACCCTTTGCCAGAGTGAAATCCTTTCTCATTGGACTTGGATTTCTGTTTGCCTTTGCCTTTGTCTTTGCCTTTTCCATTTGACTTCGATTTTCCTTTCTTTCCCTTTCCTTTCTCAACTCGATCCACGTCCATGGGTCCAGACGTGTCATTTGAAGCTGAAACTGAGCTTCCCAAGGCCATCGACTGTGACCATTTGATGGTACATTGATCATAGCGAAGTGTGGCTTCGCGAAGTTCCTCATAGGTCATGTTTTCACGCATCGAAACCTGCAAGTAGGTCTTCAACTGCCCACTTAAGCACTTCAAAAGTACTGCAAACTTCAGCTCTTCCGACAAAGCTGTTGCAATCTTCTCGTACTCCTTGAAACTGTCTTCCAACTTCAGGATTTGTGGTAAGATTGCACTCTTCATATCAAAGCTAGGCCATTGCATGATCAAATGAAGTAACCCAAGTGATCTGTTCCTGGAGCTCGGCTGGCACGTCCTGAAAAGTTGACGCACTGCTTCAAGCCCATTCCCTTGTTCGATTCCTTTTAGGAGTAAAAGGGGACGGTTCTTCAGCAAGGAGGCCAACAAACCATATAGAAATGCACTGCGACGTGTCTGCTCGATGCTCTGCTCTACCAACGGTATCTCCTCATCCAGCTTTGACCTGATGGTCTGCAAATCATGCCCATAATTGGCATCCACAGCCAACATGTATTGTTCAACTTGCCACCACCAGTCACGAAAAGTTGCTAACTCAGCTTCTCGATCTTTCGGTTCGAAGCAGCTCGGCTTCGGCAAAACCTTGTACCATTCTGCCTTTGTAGTACCAGTTGCACCACCAGTACCTGTTGAGCTCGAAGTCAACGAATTGATTGCCGTCGATGCTGCATTTGCAGCCGCCACAGCAGCTTCTGCTGCCTGCACCATTCGCATCGCTATTTGCGATCCTGAAAGTTCACCACCATCAGCCGCAGAAGTTGGACTTCCTTGGGCACTCATCTTTTCACAGATCCCTGAGCTGAAACCCTAGATCCAGAAAGTTGTAAGGCTTTGTAAGGCTATGGCTTTGGTTCCCACGGCAAAGGTTGGGAAACTAACAACCCAGGAGCTTTCACCAGAAACACTGGATCCTTAAGCTCCGCGCTACCATAAAAACATCTTTTCTAACCACAACGCCTGCGGAGTAAGCGCTCATTCACATCCATGCTTGTTGCATGACAGAACTCTTTGGCTAAACTGAGGTTTCAGTTTTGGAGTAGTTTTCAACTAGCAAACTGCCTATACAACCGGGCTGAGTCCAGAGTACAAAACTCTATAAAAACAGTTCTTCGCACAGAGACATCTTCTCATAGCTCCAAACTACCGTGGAGAATAGAATGTTCTGCTTGACTTCTCAGCTAATATCCAGTCATCAGCAGTCATAGCGCTAAAGTAGTTCGCTCACCACAATAACCAAACGTCAGCAATAAGTCACAAAGACAAAGGTCACGAAGCAGACTTCCAGATCAAATACCCAGAGATTGACTACTATACGTAGGCATTGTCTTCTCAATGCCGAAGTATCAGACTTCCAGATCAAATACCTAGATGTCGAATACTATACGTAGGCATTGTCCTCTCACAATGCCGAAGTATCTCACATACTCGCAAGAAGCAATCAAATAGGCTTCACCAACATCTCAGATGTACGAAGCAATGTTGAGAATTGCAATAAGTGATCCACAACCATCTCAGCTAGATTCATATTCCTTCAAGAAGTCAAAGAACTTCCGAGATCGATGGAATCATAGCATCCCGACTCAACTGCCTAGCGAATGCTTCTGGAAGCATTCGCTCAGTATCATAAAGCTAAATAAAGCTCCAAACTGTATTCAAAGGATAACCAAGCTCCAAGTAGATCCACTTAGACTCACTGGTCAATATCTCAGATCAGCTCATGCAGCTTCTCATACCACAAAGCAATATTGAAACTACTTATGTCTGATACAGACACCTTCCCATAGTCCAGTTTCACCACTGAAGGCTCAATGAAAGTCAGGTCGCTCCAATGCCAAGTTGCACCCCCAAGGGTTCAAACTTCCACACCCCCTTTCGACATGACATTCATTTCTCTCTCTATACATACTCAGATGCATATCCAGTATGAACTTCGCCATACCTTCAAAGTCAAACTCATAGAATACGTCGTATTCGCCAGGAGACTTCGATGCTCCAAGCACGGTTGTTCCTCCAACACTTCGCTCATCTTTAATAAACCGTCCATCCACATCCACAACCATCGCCAACGCTGATGTCAGCAATACTCCATAGACGTCTCTATGGGCACAGCTCTCATCTATCCTCAACCAGTCAACATCACCAGTTCAGAATCCATCGACTGATCAAAGAGACCATGGCGTCAGTTCACGATCAACTACAGTGCTGTTTGTTGGTCCCTAAAACAAACGAGAACAAAAAACAAACACCAACAACACACACGAGATCCAAGACGGAGACAGACGAAGCACTGTCGGAGTCAACACAAAAAAACAAAGGCCGACTGTTTCAGCTAATCCGCATCCTCCAATGGAAGATAGGCGTGTCAGACAAGCGAAACTGTCGTCAGTTCAAAAACACTCAGACAAAACTCCACATTCGTGGTGTCACTAATCTTGAACGTGATTACATTGTTGTACCACGCAAACTCAGCTTCAGACAAGCTATATACTAGATATGCTGAGCTTCGGACACGCTAGATACCAAGCGCTTTAAGGTTCAGGCACGCAGGGTACTAGATGCACTAAGCTCAGGGCAAATCTCCAGGGCTGAACCTTGTCCCCCTTTTGAGATAAAGTCCATCAACCTTCAAAAAAATGAATTCTGGCCATCATAAAAGCTGATCTATTACATAGTTAAATAAAGAAAACAAATACCAAAACAAACTTACAATCACTACCTACGAACATGTTCACAACGCCAGGGAAATCCATTCCAAGGGTTTCCATCAGACGTTTGGCCTGGACCTACTTTGATTCTCCTCAATTAAGAATCAGGTCTGGCCTTGTCATCATTTGGAAAACGGCGGCAGATAAACACAAACCACACTCAACAATGAATCAATCACAATGCACAAGTTCACAACAAATTCACAAACATGCTCAAGTTCACAAACATGCTCAAGTTCATAACCAAGTTCACAAACATGTCCAAATTCACAAGCAAGTTCACAAACATGTCCAAATTCACAAGCAAGTTCACAAACATGCCCAAATTCACAAGCAAGTTCACAAACATGCCCAAATTCACAAGCATGTCCAAGGACAACGCAAACATGACACCGTTCCAATCCAGAGCTGATTCATCCCAAGCAATATCAAACCTTGCAGGCTCACCCCCTTTTGCAGTGCAGGAGGTCTGAATCACAGACACAGTCATAGCAATGGTGCACCAGAGTGAACCTCGAGCTAGCCGATACTAGCTATTCTCTCTGCCGCAAAGAAAACTGCTAATCCTTCACAAAAAAATATTCAGGCCTCTCTCAGATGTCATCCCAGGGCGGCACCAGCATCTCTATTGATACACCCGACGACACTGTTGTTGCCCATCGCGCAACATGGCCAGGCCGCCTGGTGCCCAAAGCGATATGAGGGCATTCACTTGGGCGCCCTTGTATGGCGTAGGGGATAACGTGCGGACTTCACCGCTGGTTGCATCTTTCGACATGATAGCCCCTTGCCGTTGGCCTGGCGTAGTCAGCCCAGGATGCAAAGACATGGCCGGCCTCTGCTCCCCAGGGTTGATAGGGCAGAAGCCCACAAACAGGGACTCAGGCAGTGCAGGCGGTGTCATCAGTCCTGCTGGCATAGTCACTGATGGCGCTGCAGGAGGCGCCACCTGTGGTGGCTGCACATTAGTCGGCAGTCCATTTGCCGAGGCTCCTGGGGCTCCATGCGCTGGCACTCCGCCTGCAGAGGATCCATGTCCAGACGCCCCCTTCGGGGCATGTCCATGCACGGACGATGGAACCGTGTTCCCAGTCATTCCAGCCATACCAGGTGTGGCAGGAGTTCCCACCTGTCCAAATCCGCTTGGAACATTCTGAAGCGGGAAGGATGGGTAACCTTCCATCCTTTCAGGCATCGGCATCCCTGGGGCCTTCGAAGGATCTGGTTCACCCTTTTCTCCGATCACCCGGATGAGATCTCGAAGGAGGCCAGTCACCTCTCCAAGGCCTACCTTGATGGCCTGTTCTATTTTCTCCCCTCGATTTTCCACTTCTTCTTTCACAGAGCCAATGTTATCTTCAAGGGTATTGTTGCCTTTCAGCGACCATTTGGCTATGTGACTGAACTTGTCGAAAGCAGCGAGCAGCTTTTTCACCTCGTTGCTTTGATGAGCAACGGTACTACCCATCGCCGTTGCCCCATGTGCATGAAGAGCAAGCTGCTCTTTGATACTTCCCAGGCTTTTCACTAATTCCAGGCGTCCTTCATTGTACCCTTCCATGGCCTGGTTCAGCTCTTCCGACATGGCTGCAATTCGGCGTGAGCATGCCAGGATACTCTGCGCCAAGGCCTTTGAAGCCATCATCATCGAAATCTCGGGATCCCCAATGGTATCCTCAATGACATCCTCAGGGTTTGGAGGAACCTCCACATCACGGCCTTCTTCAGCTGGCATTCCAGGGACTTCCAACGCGGCTCCAGGGGCTTCCCAACGCGGCTCCAGGGGCTTCCAACGCGGCTCGAGCTGGTGATCTCGATCGGTCAGCTCGGTCTCCTTCCGCATCATTGCCACGGAGTTCACCTTCCCCTGGCACACCATGAATGTGGGGTCCACCTTCACCTGCCATGCTGACTACCCTCGCGAGTCTACGATGCAAGGCTTGGACGACACGGGCAGACAATCCCTGTTGAAGGTAGAGCCGCATTCTTCCATTTCCATCATACCAACATGAAAGACATGCCAAACAACACAAGTCACTAAACAACACAAATCATTCACAAGACTGTTTCCCAAAATTCTGGACGCCACCAGCATACCAGAATTTTGCCAACCAGTATCACAAGTTCCAACATGCAACACAATCTGGCCTCACTTCCAAAGCAGCAAAATCAGGGGAAAACCCGACTGTCCTTCTCTACAAAACCATCAAAAAAACAGTCACCATCCCAAAACCAAAAAACGAGTTTTCATGAGTTCACTGTGCAATCCCTGTTGTATGCAGCACAAACTTAAAGAAATAAATCGATTGACAGACCTGCACATGTTCAGGAAATGAAGATGTCTCCGTGGTTTGATCAGAACCCTTCAACAAGTCATCTCCGCAAAACTTGCACTCGCCAACTGACAAACTGACAAATAAACAAAAACCTAACTGCAAAAACACGGCACATTGCACAAAACACTCAAAATTGTTTGTGTTTCATTTGTTTGTTTCGTTTCGTTTAAACTGAAATTCCACATGACGGTGTTCCACACTCTTGCAACATGACTGCATCAAATGAACAACTGAAATGTGCCAATCATCGATTGCACGCGCTCAAGACGCACTTTCCACTTATTTCTCACGCTTACCAATACCGCCAGAAACCCTATTGACTACATCTGGCAAATCTATCACACAGAAATGGGTCACAGGTATTTCAACCTTGCAATGACCTCTGATATCGGCCTAAGATACGCTCACGCATCTCAAAAATCTGCCTTTGCATCTCGATCTCCAGTTCTGAGAGATGATCACGGAACATTGCCATGATGTCCCGTTGGTTCGCATTCAAACGAACATCTTCCAGCAAAGGTAGAAGCCATTCCATGAGAACAAGCATAGTCTGTACTATCCGAAAGATACTCGTCAACTTCTCCAATCCAACAATCCACTCAATGTACCTTTCTTCCATTGCTTCACGTAGTGGTCGGTTGTCGCGATTGTCCATCCTTGGTATAGACTATGTGACGATACTTTCCTTGAGCTTAAACGCTTGAGCCACTCACATTCCAGTGATTTCTCAACTCTTACCTCCAAAGACTTCTAGGCAAGTTGTCGGAGTCCTCACTGTCCAAGCACCCACACTAGTGCCTCCAGGACCTACTCCCAACCTCAGCCTATCAAGATATACTCACCGCTCCTCTCCAGGCAGTCCATTGACAAGTCACTTTCAACACATGACCTACAGCCAACATGCCACAAAAAGGAGTGAAACCAAAAAACACATCACTGCAAATCTCAATACAGGCTGATCTATTGACTGTGATCCTTGCCGCATACAGTCCCCTTGAACCAACGACCCTTGACCCTACAGTCAATCTCCAACTCTGCATGACACCTCCATATATCCAAATTCAAAGTTTCCCTACAGCAATGCAAACTGTCCGTCCATCACATGAGCAACGCAGACCCTCCAGGCTGCCGAAGGAACTCTTTCTTCTTTCCCTTCCGCATTTCAAACTGTGATTCAAAAACTATTCCTACAGTACTCCATGGTCTGCCCGTTTGCTATACTTGGACCCTGACCAGTTAAATGAACTTAACAGCCATCTCACTAATGCGGTACAACAAGCGCCCATTGCTATCCCACTCCTCGCACTTCACAGGCCCATGCCAGCGATACTCAGTGGGCTTAGTCTTCTCCAAGACTCCACTCTCAACCTTCACAAGGTACCCGAGCGCAAAGACTTCCACTTCCATCACCGCATAGTCCTTCTGATGGAACTCACCCTTCAAACCTTCAGGTGTCCAATCCATAAAGTACTGGGCACGATCCACAGCCTCCTATAGGTCCCAAACGTAGACCAAAACGGCCGGAGTATTCATCTGGAAACACTTCATTGCCCTTATTCAACTCTTCCAGCTGCTTAGGCGTCAAAGCAATCCAGAGCTTGATCGACTCCATATTGGAAACACGGACACACAGCCACGGTCTCAGAACTCTTGACACAAAACAGTCACAAACAGCTGCGGAAACGAAAATGGAGGTTCATCCAAAGCTCATATTCTTGGAAACCCAAAAACTGCCACATTTCTCATGTGTAGACATTACAAAAACTGACCCAACGGCTTTCTCTGTCGCTTCCAGCTTTACCTCTCTAAGCCAACGACCTTATACACCTCTAGGTCACAAACAGTTCAACGTTTCAAGCTCCGACATCAAAAACAGAGCTAAACGGATCGTCTCTTTCCAGGTAGCCAACCGCAAAGCACAAAAAGCTATTTCTACTGACGTCTCCTCCTAAACCAGCAAACTATGGCCTAACTAGGATCACTCAGCCCAACCTCTCTGAGCAAGTCTTCTTCAGCTGTCCTCTCCGGGACGTCACTCACGCTCGTCAACTCATCATCCGAGTCGGCACGTGCATCACCGTGACCTTCCTTCCCAGACACAGACACCGCCGCAGCATCAATCAACGGTAGCTCCCTTCTGATGCCCGCCATACCTTCTTCCGCATCAATGACAACGGGTGCGGCACAAGTAGCCGCGTCAATGGGATATTCTCGACGTCGCCGATCCACATCAATGACAACAGGTGCAGCACAAGTAGCCGCGTCAATGGGATATTCTCGACGCCTCCGATCCACATCAACGACATCAGATGTGGTACAGGTAGCCGCATCAATGGGATATGCTCGACGTCTCACAGCTTTGATAGACTGGCCCTTCTTGTCGAAGCTCTCCTTGATCACTGAGGGCTTAGTCTTAGACGTCACGAATGTTGACTCCTGTTTAGACATGGCAGCCAGATCTACCTCTGACCTTCTTGAACCATACTTGGCGTCGTCAGTGACAAGCATGACTTCCACCTTCAATCATCCACAGTGTATTCAAACAACAAAATTTCATGCGTATTGGGCTCCAAACAAAACAAATCAAATCCTCAGATTGAGTAACACTGCCATGACAACTCAGAAAGCGCTCTTCACATGCTCACCTCAGTCACCTGATACACCTTCTCTTATCACTCTTCCAAATACCAACTGAGTTCAAGACCCAAGACGTGCCTTAGTTGTATGCAAGAACTATATACCTGACACCATCAGTTCCCAACCTTTGCACCTTGGTCCAATACCTCAGTGTCCGAGGATGTCAAACCTGGCAATCTGCTGCCCACCCTCAGGGATTTCCAAGTTACAACTCTGCAGCAAGTTACCTACCGTCACTCTCTACTGCCGAAACGAAATTCCTACGTCCAGGAACGCTCCATCCATGCAAACATCTTCAGATACCCCAGCGTAGCCTTGCACTAGTGACCCTACGCTAGCAATACGTCACACCATGACACAGACCCCTACCAGAATACTGCCAAGACCACATGGACGTCTTCCACAGACTACGCACCTACACAAGGTAAAAATCAAGACTTGTTCTGACAGAATCCACTGCCAACACACCTCCAAAAACTCAACTCCTCCGTCCAAGTCACAAGTCCTGCCCAGGGCTGACTAATTCTGTATGTTCTCCTACAGGTACCACTGTCGACAGCTTATTATGGATCCACTTCTGTCCAGCCTACCAAGAACAAACCCTGCCGAATCTTGCCCAACTTGCAAACGAAGAGTCGTTCAAATAAAACGATACGTCCACGATCCTCATGATCCGTAGAAATCTATACACAAACTAAAACAGGATCCCAAATTCACCTGAACCAAACAGACTCCAACCAACTTCACACTCCCTAGTGACCTTATACCTTCAGATCATCACCTCCTGTGAAGCAGGTGCACCTTAGTACGAGCTCATCTCTGCCTCTGCGCATAGAACACGGAGCTCCAATATCCAAGATCCCAATCTCACCTTAGATGACGTCCTTAGTATCTTGTCACACACAAGGGTCAGCGGAAGATGGTGTGGGTAGCCCTTTTCAGGGCTCCGCTACCATGTGAAAAACGTAAACCCAAGTACACCTCGTGTGTACCCAAATCAACGCTTTCGTTAAATCACTACGCCAGACGCAAACACCTACTGTGGTTGCGGCTCCGCAGTTACTTACTTCTCTGCAATGTCAAATACAGGAACTTGTTCCACCCCGACTCCTAAGTGCACGTCAGACTCCTTCTTTTCTCTCCAGACGCCACACACAACGGAACAGGTCAACAAGAACCAGGGCCGGCACACGGCCACAGCCCACAAACAAAGAAAGGAAGCAAGCAAGATATCCCAGTGTGGCTACTGTTTCAAGTGCCCTAGGTGACACTGCAGTTCATGTTCTCTTCGGAACATTTGACACCACTCCCTTGAGCCGATGTCTCAACTGGGAAACTCGATTCCAGGTTTCCAGTACACAACCTTCCCTCAAAGGTTGTTGAAACAATTCCAAACTGCTATGATATACAAATCACCTAGTCACAAAAACGTCAGAAACATTTCCAAAAGTTCTCAAGTCAAACTGGTTCTCGTCCAAACGCAAATAACCAGCTAGCCGGTGTTACTAGTCTCTACCAAACGTCTAGACTAGTTACACGGCTATTCAAGAACGAAATGATTCATTCAAATTCCTTTACAAAATCCTCTTGCAATACAGAACAACATGGAACCTCCTGTTCCATCTCCAAAACAGTTCTTCGCACAGAGACATCTTCTCATAGCTCCAAACTACCGTGGAGAACAGAATGTTCTGCTCGACTTCTCAGCTAATATCCAGTCATCAGCAGTCATAGCGCTAAAGTAGTTCGCTCACCACAATAACCAAACGTCAGCAATAAGTCACAAAGACAAAGGTCACGAAGCAGACTTCCAGATCAAATACCCAGAGATTGACTACTATACGTAGGCATTGTCTTCTCAATGCCGAAGTATCAGACTTCCAGATCAAATACCTAGATGTCGAATACTATACGTAGGCATTGTCCTCTCACAATGCCGAAGTATCTCACATACTCGCAAGAAGCAATCAAATAGGCTTCACCAACATCTCAGATGTACGAAGCAATGTCGAGAATTGCAATAAGTGATCCACAACCATCTCAGCTAGATTCATATTCCTTCAAGAAGTCAAAGAACTTCCGAGATCGATGGAATCATAGCATCCCGACTCAACTGCCTAGCGAATGCTTCTGGAAGCATTCGCTCAGTATCATAAAGCTAAATAAATCTCCAAACTGTATTCAAAGGATAACCAAGCTCCAAGTAGATCCACTTAGACTCACTGGTCAATATCTCAGATCAGCTCACGCAGCTTCTCATACCACAAAGCAATATTAAAACTACTTATGTCTGATACAGACACCTTCCCATAGTCCAGTTTTCACCACTGAAGGCTCAATGAAAGTCAGGTCGCTCCAATGCCAAGTTGCACCCCCAAGGGTTCAAACTTCCACACAGAGGGTCAATGACCTTGAGGCGACTATACGCCAACTCCGTCAGATTGGCTGTATCCTGGATAGTTGTACTATATCTGCCAGTTACGAAGTAACCCAGGCACAGAAAGCCATACTGCAGCTTCACCATACAGCCAGGGGAGCCAGCACATCATCAGAAGAACTCAATGCACAGATATCACCACGCACTGATAACGAGTACAATCTCCCATACCATGAAGATGCATTGCAAGAGCACTGCATAGTGGTGCCTCCCAACTTAAGTTTGCTGCAGTCTGATGATTGGAAAAGCAGTTCTGAGCGGACTCTGAGGGTGCCCTGAAGTGCTGTAGCCTCGCTGTCATTTTCACCTTAGATCATGTTTCACTCTTCTGTTTCACTGCGGCAGTTTTCTCACCACTTCGTTGGGACCCGGCTTTGTCGGTGTTTGCTTCAAAGTGTCAGGGTGAATGTCATGCCTTGAAGGCTGCTCTTTGTGATCTCGGGGATCCTGGTTTTTTCGGTTGCTTTTGTTAATGGGCCTGCGTCAGCATGACACATAAGTTGTCATCTGCATGCGCCGAGTTGATACTAAGCTATCACCTCTTGTCTCAACAGATCTTTTTCACCCCAACTGGTACCTGTCACGTCATTGCTTTGGGGTTGTGTGGTTTTCTGTGTTTTGTGTGGGTTGTTTTTGTTTGTGTTTGTGTTCTTGTTTTGTGTTGTTTTTGCTTCTGGTTCTTTGTGTTTCGGTTCTTGTTCTCTGATGACGTGACAAGGGAATAGGACTATGTATCGGTCCTCTATCAGTTTTGCGGCCACTACAGCTTCGGCCCCTGCGTGAATTAATTAATTAATCTAATATGCAACATGCTGGAAACATGTTGAACGACCTGGCAGAAGCCATACGGCGTTGGACGGAAAAAATCAATTTTAGCATCGGAACACAAGAGGTCGCTCAAATCCACCGCAGGGGGCAGACTACCTCTTGAAGAGCCCTTTGAAAGGTTGATGCACGACCCCAGGATTAACGTTCACTTGATAGCAATGCCCAAGGTGACAGCGCAACAGCCTCCAAAGAGACCATTGGAGCCGGAACCGAACAAGCCAAGCACTGTCCCGAAGAAACCTTTCAAGCGTCCGAGGCCAGCAGACAAACCGGCTTCTCAGTTGCCAGATGAGCTTACAGGTTTGGTCCGAAAGACAGAAGCAGGGAAGCCAATGTGTTGGCATTTCAACATGTCCAAAGGCTGCAACAACCCAGTCAAAGGCGGCAGATGCAGATTTGGCATGCACGACTGTATGAAGTGTCTCAAACCGGGGCATGGAGCAGCGAAATGCCGAGCCAGTTGACAGGAAAAGGTTTCAAGTGAGGGGTGCAGCCATCACGAAGTTGTTCCAGGCCCCGATCGCTCCTCACTTGGGACCGTGGCAAGTGCATGTACACCTTTTTGCAATGAACCAAATGTCAGTGCATGTGATTTCTTTTGCAATTCAACAGTTTTCGCTCCAGAAGCTTCAGCCGAATCCTTTGGTACAGAAGACGATTTTTTTTTTGCCGGCGCCCGTTGCCTTTCGGCGGGTCACCACTTGAGGCTTACTCGCGGACCAGCGGGGAATCGAACCACCACCGGCAGTCTGTCCGCCCGACCAACTGAGCCACGAGAACACCTCTTGGGCACAGAAGACGAGCCTAATAAAGGTTCAGGCTTGATTTTGGAAATTTTTGCCGGGTCTTGTCGATTCAGTAAAGCGTGCAAAAACCTTGGCTTCAGAGTGTTAGCAGTGGACAAAAACCCCAGAAGAGCCGAGAATTTTCCAGTTGCATCGTTTGATTTGAACAGACCGCACGATTTCAACACAGTTTGCAAGTTCGCTGAAGCGGAGCATGAAGACCTTTTGCTGGCGCATTTTGCGCCGAGTTGTGGTACGGCCTCAAAAGCCAGAGAACGCAAGGTCCCAGGCATTCCTAATCCGCCTAGACCTCTCCGTAGTGAGTCATACCCAGACGGGCTGGCAGGCTTGACTGAGCAAGAACACCAAAGGGTTCTGGAAGCAAATGCATCCTACTCAGCCATGGTCGATCTCATTTTGTTTCTCATTGGGTTAGGCGTTGCGGTGACAGTTGAAAACCCCCTCAACAGCCTTTTTTGGCTTACGAGTTTCATGTTGAAATTGTTTGACAAGTACCCTGGCCATTGTACAGTTTTACAGCATTGCATGCATGGAGGGACCAGGGACAAGAAGTCAAAATTTTGGTCGTATAACCCGAGGAAGCCAGACACAAATATTCTGGAAAGCCTGGGCATTCTTTGCGATGGACAGCATCAACATGATTCTTGGAAACCGCGTTGGGTGGACGGCAAACTATTTTTTCCGACGGCCCAAGAAGCCGCTTACCCTACAATTTTGTGCCAGCGATTTGCTTCCATTTGTCTCAACGAAGCCCAGTGCCGTGCCTCAGCCCTTGCCAGAGCTTGCAACAACAGCTTATGGTGGATCCAAGCGTTGGAAAGAGGAATTTGTTTGCAGCACAGAGCAGAGGCAACAAGCTGAAACAAGTTTTGGCCGAATATGGACGGGAAGTAACCGCCGCCATTCCAGTTGGCTATCAGCACATTGACAAGCTGTTGCAAGAATTCCCAAAAGGTACCAACGTTATCCATCGTCAATTGCATTGGGGGTTTACATGGGACGAATGGAGGAGGAAGTCAAGCACCTTAGTTTCCCCGATTGAAGAAGGGACATATTTTGAGGTTCTCACTCTTGGGATCCCAAGGGACCCAGCGGACTTCATCAAAGATGCTCATGAAATTGGGCATCCAAGGAGGGCCTTCGCTCGAGTTCCTGCATTGATGAGGGAATCCCTTGAGGAAGTCTTCCTTGGTGATCCCTTTGAGATCAAGTCCAAGCGCGCCAACTTCTTGAAAAAATGGATGAAAAGAGCTGTCCAACTCAGAGCAGAAGAGCAGCAACTCCACGCCGGTCTCCCTCCGCACCTTCGACCCTTGCTCAAAGACAAAAAGCTGCTGTTGTGGAAAGAGATTCTGCTGGACCTTTAGTACTCGAAGATCGTGGATGAAGTGCGTCAGGGTTTCCCCTTGACGGGGTGGGCCCAGTCTTCAGGCGTTTTCCAGACTAGGGTGAAGCCACCAGACTCTTCCATGGAGCAACTTGAAGGGATGGCGAAGGGGCTTAACATGGCAGTTGTGGCCTCCCTTGAATCATCGGAATGGATGCCAGTGGACCAAGTCGCGTGGGATGAGACAATGCAAGAGGTAGCAAATGGATGGTTGGCTGAGAAGCCGCATCCTGACCTTGGTAAACAATTCATAGCAAAGAGGTTCCCAATTCAACAGAAAGAGAAAACACGTCTCATCGACGACTTCTCGATCTGCGGAGTAAACTCTGCCTTTGGTATGTCAGAGAAGCTGACTTACTAACTAGAGTAACTGCCGGCGGTGTCAGGGACATCAACATTTATGGTTTCTCAGCAGGGTCCTATACTGGCCTTGCACTGCATGAGATCCTGAATGATTTCGCTGCATTCCCAGGCCTTACCAAAGTTGCTGCGATCGCTACACCACCTGAGTTGATGCGCCTCGCCACAGGTGACCGCAAAGTCACATTGGTGCACTGTCTGGAAGACCGACTGTGTGTGTGGCGACCTGACTCCCTGACAGAATTCAGCTATCAGGTTGTTCTGATCGAAGGGCACCCCACATGGAGTGGGCGTGCCAAGCACTCATATGGCCACTTGCTCTTCCTTGACCTTGACGAAGTTTTTTTCCGTCCAACGCCATGTGGCTTCCGCCAGGTCGTTCAACAGCTATCTAAGCCTATTGCAAATGACATTAATTATTTAATTCGCACAGGGGCCAATGCTGTAGTGGCCGCAAAAGTAAACTGGAAAAGGACCGATACATAGTCCAAAGGCTTGTCACGTTCCAGGGTTCAAAAGGAGACCCAAGACCGAAAAACAAAGAAACACAGCAAAACAAAAACACCAAAACAAAACCAAACGACAAACAAAACCCACACAAAAGAAAAACAGCCACAAGGCCACAAAACCGTGACGTGACAGATTCCAGTTTATATGTGAAACAGATCTGTTGAGGCGAGAGGGGATAGCTTGTTATCATCTCAGCGCATGCAGATGACAACTTGTGTGTCATGTTGGCAGGCCCATAAAATAAAACAACAACAAGACCAAAGACGAAATCACCATGGGCCACTTGAAGGGTGTGGGAAGCAACAAGGCTCAATGCGGAAACCAGGGATCCCCCCAGCCAGGTCCTTGACCTTGACGAAGGGGTGCACGATGTTCAGCGGCTTCAAATCACCAACCCGCAAATTATCCCACATGGGGTCAGATGTGAAGGATTGTTGCGGGTGCTCTCTTGGGTCAGCTTTGACCTTCCGCCGGTCCACCTGAAAACAACCCTCAGTACTTTACTGGTCGCAGCTGGAGAGGGGAACACAGAGCTCTACAATGTGCCGATAGTAGGAAGAGATATTCGGGATGATCAGCCTGAGTCAGAGACAGAACTGCAACTAGCTCTGATAGCCATGATTCCCACCCTAGGAGGTTCTTATGACGAGGGAGGGCTACTTGTGCGTGACTTGCTTGCAGAATTCCTGCGAGGTTTCTCCCTAAGAACTCTCATCTTCCTACTTGATATGGTACTCCCGCAACTGGATGCATATCATGCAGGGCGGCAGCTCCAGCATCTCCAGCCCTGGGTAAGTGTAGAACTAGTGCAGCAACAGAAGCGCGGACAAACGGGAACGCAGCTTCAAGTTACCTACCAATATGAGGCGCATGCTGGCTTCCATGTCATCTACCTACATACAGAAGGCGCCCCGCTTCTGCTGTTTTGTGCACCGTCTGAAGTTCCAGAAGCCTCACCGAAGGATCTATGTGCTGTAGGGAATCTTGGCAACATGGAAGCCAACGTGATGGTGGGCAGAGCGCTATTAGGAGACTACAGCTGCCCAATGCTCAGCAGAGGTGCGCTATTCTCCTGGTTCACGAGAAGGTGATGCAAGAGGGCACCAGCAAGAACCCAGCACAGCGGGCAATCAAACGCATCGCCCCGAAGTTGCTAGAGCTCATAGTAGTCTCACTACCCATAGCTCGGACATTTTGTGGAAAGCTTTTGGACCAGTATCTTAAGACCAAGGTTATTTTGATCCTGCCCAGGACTGGCCGCGACCTATTGACGAAAACATGAGGCACAGGATCTCCTCTTACTGCAGAACTATGTGCACAGACTGACGAACACTCTCAGAACTTTGGAAGACACCCACGCCGTATTGCAGCAAACGGAACTCCTTGCAGGTGTTATCAACGAGCAAGACTGCAGAGACATTCGCACAGCCTGCTGTTGCTTAAGAAGTCTGCGCATTCGACTAGAAGCCCGTGCCAACGTTACAGAACGAGAAGTGATTAGTCGACAGCTACAGCTCATGCATGCGAGCGTACAACAGTACCGAACTGAAGACCTTAACACAGCTGACACAAGTTGCCTGTCCAGAACCTCTTTTGAGCACTTTGAGGATAGACCTGGTCCCTGGGCAGAAAAAAACGCTCGTATTCCTACACCAATGTAACTAAGCAAGCTACCATGATCATTGACCGCATCTAATGCAGTTGATTTCAACACCTGCCAAGTTGACCGCTCAAGCTGCGCAACGCTTGCAAGCCTGCATCCATGCGGTCGAGCTCGCCCTTCGCGAACTCGATCGCATTGGATCCAGTTTTGAAAGTGGTATACTCCGCCAAAGTGCACTGCAACTCCCATATGTGGGTATTTTCTCCCATATCACGAAGATGCAATGCAAGAGCACTAGCATGGTAGTGCCACTAACAATTTCGGTGCAATATGATGATTGGAAAAGCAGTACTGAGCGGACTCTGAGGGTACCTGAGTGCTGCTACCGCGCCGTCTTTTTCACCTTAGACCACGTTTCACTTTCCTGTTTCACTGCGGTAGCTTCTCACCACTTTGTTGTGACCCGGCGTTGACGGTGTTTGCTTCAAAGTGTTTTGGTGCTATATTATGCCATGATGGCTGCTCTTTGAGATCTCGGGGATCCTGGCTGGGGGATCCCTGGTTTCCGCATTGAGCTGTGTTGCTTCAGCACCCTGTGACGTGGCCCTGGGTGATTTTGTGGTTGGTGTTTTGGTTGTTTTCTTGTTTAAGGGCCTGCGTTGACATGGCACAGAAGTTGTCATTTGCATGCGTCGAGATGTATGATGGCCTGCGCGAAGGATGGCACACAAGCTGCTATCGGAATTCATCTCAAGAGCACATTGCTGTCCTTTTGCCCTGTTTTTTGTTTTGTTTTTGTGCTGTTTTGTTTGTTTGGTTGTTTTTTGTGTGTTTTGCTTTTTGTGGGTTTTGTTTCGTTTGCTTTTTTGTTGGTTTGTGCTCGCTCTCGGCAATTGGATAGCTTTATGGACTATGTAAAGGTCCACACCAGCTCTCTTTTGTGGCTTTTCATGCATATCAATTCAATTTCCGGCAAGTTCAAGCTTGTGTAACGACCTGGCGAAAGCCTCGGAGGCGTTGGACGGAAAAAAAAAAGCTGGATGCGCACAGCAGTCTTATTGCAGCTGCCTTAGAGGTACTCCTGATTGCTACAGCACCTGAAGAGTTTGGAGTCCCCGAGTGCACCACTACCCTTGAAGCAGCAGAGTTGTGTGGTCCGCACCGCTGGGGTATTATACTGCCAAATAGCTCGCGAGTCTCTATGTTAACTTACAAAGCCATTTGTGCAGTTCGATGTCCTGAGTTGGTCCTCCAAGAGTCCAATCATATCTACATTGGCCACTTTGTGCCACATGACGCCACTGTGGCGCAAGGAGGATTCCGGACAGTACTATGGAATGCACCAAAGGATCTGAGATTAGTTGTTGAGGATGTTGTCTCTCTCTGCAAATACTTAAGGAAGTATTATCACAACTTGCAGCAAGAAGCGACTTCGCAGTTGCTTGTCCTCTGCAACCGAACTGCTGTGCACAATCTGCTCCTACAACATGGCTTTCAGGCAACATGGTATGGCGGGCTGAGAGTTTCCACTACCTCCTCAGCAGCAGGCGCCACGGCGCGCATTGCAGTCATTGTTCAAACTGGTTGTGGGTTTCTTAGTGGTGGGCGCAGAGATGCCACTGCAGGCCACTGTCGCGCTCACGAGAGCCATTGAACATACATACATTGTCTCGCCTCTCGACATGGCAGGCATGATTGGGATGGCGCAGACATTAGGGGTGTACCACTATGGGTTTCACGCTCAAAGGTAGGGAGATCCAGTACCATGGCCCCACAACCTACCCGAGCGACAAAATTGCTGTACTGGAATGCGCCCTTCTCCCCACAAGATAAACCCCCTCTAGCTATTGCCATGATTGCTACCGTCAATGGTACACGGTCTTAGAGAAGGTATCGGTTGGTGTTGGCACGTAAAGAGAAACTACGTCTCTCCTCTGCGGCACTGGCAGCGCTCGAGTCTCACACGCGGGCTCATATGCTGACAACCAGCGGTTTCTTTCCCTGTTCAATTGATCGGCAATACTTGTATGGTATTCTGGCTTTGTGCTGCCTATAATGGACACCCAGCACTAGTGCATCGACACAGCGGTTACAAGCTTTTCTTTCATTCGGGAATCCAGGATAGGCAACTTGTTGTGATCCCGGGCATCCATTATTTTGACGCCCACCGAATTCAACCGCTGCTTGTGAATTCGTTGGAACATCAAATTGATCCGAGGTCCATGAAACTCGCAGGCCCTGAGGGTGCAGATGATACTGTGAATGACCCCTCATCTGATGAGGAAGAAGAAGTTTCCACGGATGCTGAAAGCGATCAAGAAGACCCCACGGTCGCATGGTGCCCACCGATACCTGATGCAGCTGAAGACCCTTCTGAAGCTGAGATCGCAAGTGCGGCTGACAAACTGGCTATCTTGATCGATCATGTCCAACCCAGTGGAAACCCCTTTTGCATCCCCGAAAACCTTGGAGCACTTCCACCGTTGTGGCTACAAGCGAGATTGACATTGTCTTTGACTGCTATTCAAGAGAAGTTTGCACGCATCTTATTGAGTGCTGCCAGCGAGCTGTGGTTGCGAGGGCAAATAGCCACTGTGGAGGATGTCCTCCTACGAGTTGCAAGGGCTCTCACAATTCGATTGGCAGAGAAGCTAGCCCAGGCGCTGAGTTCATTGATGCGATTGGCTGAATCCATGGTAACTCCAGAAACCGAGTGCCTTTTGTATGCTACATATTGGTTTCGGCCCATCCTCTCTGAACTTATCGGATCTGCCCGGGAAAGCTCGGATGTGAACAGAAATCGAGCGCCTAGTGGCCCAGTCAAAGTATTGGTCACAGATCGACCGCATCGACGCCTCACAGGGTAGTTGACCTTACAAGTGGTGCTTCTGCCCTCCTGGCATGGTTTCCAGCGAGCTGGGCCAGCAAAATTGCTCCGCGATTTCTTGCTAATCCTACTGAAAACGCACAGAAACCACAAGAAATCAATATCACCTGCCCGAAACGAGCATGTGATGAGACTACCATGGAGGGAGAGAAGCAAACGCTCCAGGCCGTCAAGTTTGCCGCCAAAAACATGCCTGGCCTGAATCTTGCACTTGATGAAGACTTCCGGCGAGCAGGCTGCTTTGAAGAGCTAGCACATGGGTACGTAATGGGGCTTGTTGAGCCGTGCATGATGCGAGGTCTCCAACCAGTGGGACCGAGTCGTACCACTCTGGAAGTTATCATCCCATCGCAGGCTGGGCTCTCTCCGGACAAGTGGAAAGAAACGGCCACGTTATGCCCATTAGATTGGCCTTCTAACTATAGCCTCCTGCGACTATGGCACACTAATGGAAGTCTTCACCAAACAGAAGCGAGACTCAGGGACCAGTTGTCGCACAGCCACATGTTTGCTGAATGGACAGTGCACCCTCAGAGGTTTGCAGAACGAGTCTTGTTTCAGCAGCCCGCGGTATATGCGGCAGAGCATGCTTTGCAAGCAAACTTACGGGAGCTAAATTTTCCGGACAGAAGAGTCCGCAAGAGAGTTCCTCCAGCAGACTTAGCGACACACCAAGAGGCGATCAGGACACTTTACCAACATGCAATCGCACAGCAGCGAGTGAACCCAGTCTCATTTGGGCTCACCAATGAGTGGCTCGACACTATCAAATCAGACAAACAACATTATCATGAACACTTTGCGAAAAGTATGACAGGATCCCTTACCTGACCCACCCTTCTTGGGTCTACCCCTTTCTACCCCCTGCTTTCTGCCTTCTCCTCCCTTTTTTATTTGAATGCTTGTTTCACTGTCCCGACAGCCATGCGTGCTGATGTACTACAGTTGGGATCAACATTAGATTTTTGTGACTTCAGCCGGGATAGTTTATCTTGGTGCTGCTGGTGTGTCTGTCCAGAGACGTGACAGGTGCACTGATATACAGTTCGGCTCTCAGCTTTTCCTCATTTTTCGTTGTGAGATCTAGCCTGATCTGTTAGCCCATTTCCCTACATCATCCTAGCCCCTCAGTAGAGAGCTTAGACCATACGAAGGCAGGCTACCAACGAGGGAGCCCGTTAACTTGGTAGGGGCATAATCCGTGCTAGGTCTTAACAACCATAAATGGGTGACTAAACAGATGCTGTCGTGCCCACCCCCGGTCTGAAGATCAAAACAGTCCATCACCTCGTTTTTGAATTCGTTTGTTGTTTCCCAGGCATTTCCTTCTGACAGAGCTTGCTGCCCTATTACCTTGGCCGTGTGTTTGCCTTTCTTCTGTGTTGTTTTTGTGTCCGTTGCTGCCCCTACTTTGTGGAAGCCCCCCCTGCCCCCTCGGATAGCTCCCACTGGGCGTCTTGGTCCAGTTGTTGGTTACTGGTGCCTCCCTCCAGGTATCTGTTGCTCCTGGCGACGGCTTGGTTGCCTTGCCTTGTGCTTGGGGTGTCGTGGTGCTTTGTTTCCCCTCTTCGTTGTGTCTCGTGGCAGCAAAGGCCTAGGGCCCTGTGTGGGGATTTATCCCTCTACACCACGTTGCATGCGCTGCTGGGGTTCTCTGTGCTCCGTCACTGAGGTATTCATCTGCGTATGATCCAGGACCCCCTGTGGGACTCCGCTAAGGCACTCTTGTATCCCCTCTGGTACATTTGTGTCCTTCCTCTGTCTGTCCTCTGCTGCCTCCTGGCTCCTCTCCTTCTCTCTTCTTTGGTGTTTTCGCGTGTGTGTGCGTGTGTTTCTGCCCTGCCCCGCTATGCTTCCCCCCTGTACTGGCTTGTTTGGTTTGCTGGTTCGATTGTCACTAAGGATTCCGAAATATTATTTGCTTAGATGTGCTACTAAGGTCGCCATGTGTCGGCTTGCTGTGACTAAGGATTTGCCTGCTTTACGGTGGCTTCTGGCTGCATCTTGTCCTCTACTTACTTGAATTCGGTTGGTACGGTTGTTGCTTTTGGTTTTTTGTCTGGCTTCTTCCTCGGGGTGGGCCTCTCTCTTTCTGGTGCGTTTCTGTTGTTTTTTCCGAGAGGGGCGGTAGATACCCTGTTAGAGCCATGGACTGGGCTGCACTGCAGCGAGCTTTATTGGCGCTGTCCAGTGGAGCTCTCTGCAGTTCAGTCTTGAGCGCCCGCGAGCAGCAAAGTCTGCCAACATGGTTCGGTGCGTTGATGGGACGTAGTGATTCTGCTAATGGCCCACTCTAGGGGAGAGTGGCCCTATGTGAGATGCACTGCGAACCTCTGGAACATCTGACTTGCTGCAGGTTTTTGCTGGGACGATGACACCTTGTGAATCCTGCTAGTCAATCTGGTGCTGGTACAGCGAACCTAGTCACCCTTTCAAGTTTGTGGCTTGAGCACGACTTCCATGCGAGAGCGGCGCAATTGTGTACAGGTCGCTAGTAGCAATCTTTCTTTGCTTGAGCCTACCCTCTGCACGAGTATATCTTATTCATCTGCAATGACCTTACGGAGAGAATCAGTTTTTTGCGGAAATCGTGTGCCATTGGCACCTTTCCAGGTCCTCTTGGTTTCCTACGGTATGACGGCATCTGTGATGAGTTACAGTTATAGTCTTGCATGACCTACAGGCTGTCAATACCTACCCCCCCTTGAGGGGGGTATTGAGTCACATCGCTATTGCGGCAGTATCTTACTCCAGAGACGGGATTCCAACTACGCTGACCATTACAGGATAACATTGACAATGAGAATGGCAATGGGCACCAGCTGTGCTATACAGCTACTTCTGCTTTGCCAAATTTTCTGAGAGCTTGCGTGACAGTCAAGGCGGTTTCTGGATGCTGACAGTTCTCGCGCATGGATGACGTTAGATGAACTGCCGCAATAGATAATTAGTTTGCATGTTTCTAAAAGTGATACTGTTGAATCGTTTCAGTATCACTTGGCAAATCTAAGTTGGGTGTTTTTTGTTGGGCCTTGCCCCGTTTTGGTGTTGTTTCGCTGTGTTGTTTTGTGGCGAAACGCAAATCTGGCTGGGGGATTTGCGGGTCGCTTTGGTTTTTGGTGTGTCTTGTTCTTGGTTCGAACTGATTTGCCATTCTTACGGGCCATACGTGTCCATTTTTGTTTTGTTCTCAGATTTTCACTGCTTACGCAATTGTAAGGACCGAGCCTAGTGCAATATCGGCCACGCCAGAGGAAAAAAAAAAGGTATGTCAGAGAAGCTGAGGGTTGACGCCATAGATGAAATACTGGCAGGCATCTCCGTCCTACTCGACTCCCAAAGTTTCGTAAACAAATTTTGGGAAGGACATTTGATTTGAAATCGGCCTACAAACAATTTGGGGTAGATGTGCCACATTCAGAGAAGCTCAGAATCGCTGTGAAGAAACCTGGTGGAGGAGTCCCATTTTTCAAAGTTTTGGCGTTACCCTTCGGAGCCACTGGCAGTGTTTCAGCTTTTCTCAGAATTTCATCTGCAATTGCGTTCATAGGCTCGAAGGTTGCATTCCGTGGTCAGTATTTTTTGACGACTACACTGCCCTCTCGCCGTCAGGCCTTGAGCTTGGACACCACATTTTACGCAGAAGCTTTGTTCAAGCTGCTGGGCATAAATTTTGCCTCGGAAGGATCGAAAGCACCCCCATTCTCAGACTGCTTCAAGACTTTGGGACTAGTGGTCAACACAGAGAACGTGGGGAATCGAGAGGTCAAAGTTGGAGACACGGAAGAGAGGTCCAAGGAACTTCTCGAATGCATTGACGAAATCCTGCGCCACAACTCCGTTGGAACCAAGACTCTTGAAAGGTTGCATGGCAGGATAGTCTGGTTTCGCACCTTTGTTTTTGGGAGAAGACTGAACGCGGCCACCAGGGTACTGTCATGGCACTCGAGAAGGACAGGTCCGTCGATCCGCGTTGACGATCAGCTGAGATCGGCATTGGGAACATTGAGGAATCACCTGGTGTCGAGCAGACACGTTTCCATAAACCGCGATATCAATGAGACGTGGATAATTTTTACGGACGGCGCCTTTGAACCCACCAATGCACAACCCGCTTCAATAGGTGGAGTCCTAGTGAACCCAAGTGGGAAAGTCGTTTCGTTCTTCGGTGCATACCTCCCGCAGCCTCTCCTTGAAGAATTCTTGTCGAAATCGAAACATCCAATATATGAACTGGAGATCCTTCCTTTGCTGGTTGCTGTCAAGATATGGTCGACGAATATAGTAGGCAAGCTTGTGGTTCACTATTTGGACAACGATGCAGCAAGATCTGCTTTCGTTCGTGCCCATGCCTCGACCGACCTTGGAGCAGCCTTGATTGCTGAATATGTCGAATTTGAATACAAATGCCGTTTTTCTCCATGGTTCGCGAGAGTTGCAAGCCATAGCAACCCGTCGGATGAACCTTCAAGGATGAACTTCGAAGCACCCTGGCTTAGGCAAGCAAGCAAAGTCGAATTGGTCCTGCCAGAGCACTTGTCGCAGTGGGGAATCATCGGGTGCTCTGACACTTAGCATCAAATCACTTTGTGTCAACGTTTGACAATGATGGAATCATGGCCCATCCAATGCACCAAAGGAAAGCTCAGCTGGAACCATGACCGGCTTTCGATTTGACCCCCGACAGTGCAATTACTGGAATCAAAAAGGAAATCAATAATAAGTCCGAGTGTGGTGCATTTGCTTTGTCCTTTTCGGAGCGTCGGCGACTGCGATTTTTTTTGTAGTAAGGTTTATTTATGTAAGCAATATACTTACATAAATTCCACTTACCTTACATCACAACGATACGCCATATAATTTAATATATAATTATATGGATATCAATTTAACATTTGAAACTTCCACCACCAGTGTTGAATTAGTCTCAATTGATCCTGGTTTTGTGGAGAAATAATGTACAAACTCGTACCTGAGGTGACGGCCCTTACGAAGAGTGGTGGGGAGAGGCCTCTTCTTTTGCCCTTTGCAGTGCTTTTTGTTTTCACTGAGCTGGAGCTGCAAAGGACTTGTAGGCCTTCTCCATAGGGAATCGATCCCATACACTTGCCAAGGGCGAGCAGGTTGCAAAACGGAGTAGAGCTGAGGGCCAATGCATGTATATATGTAGATATATCGTTTGCGTTTTTCTCGTCAAGTTATATCTACTTGTATGATATATATATATATAACAAAATGTAATGAATGTCCACCTTGAACGTTTACTGTACTTGTTCAGTAATGTTTAATGGGGTACTTCGTTATAAGTATTTGATATCCCATATACATTTTGGCTCAAGGTGACATTCATTGCATTTAGCGTTGCTTTGCTTTGCTTTAAAAAAAATCCCCACCCTCCACTTCCCTCTTTATCCCCTGCGGTAGTTTCCTTCCGATGCATCCGTCATTGTCTCTATCCAATGGAGATTTACCCTTTCTGACAACCAGTCAGCCATTGTGCCAGCATTCGAACATCCGAGCATCCGTGTCCATGTCGCATGCGTATTTTGCCATGCTTCCGGTAGGTTTCACTCCCACTATCATTGGATCTCCTAGCATGGACTAATGCCGATCGTTCAAGCACATATAACATGTCCTCCAACGGATCCTTTGGGTATTCCGATCACTGGCTGGTTTCCAGCCACCAATTTAAAAGATCTCTGTTATTCATCACTTAGTGATGACATGATGGTTTTGTCATGTTTTGTCTTTGTCATCTATCGCGTTTATATCCTGAACTTCAGTTGTGCGTTTGCTTTCTTTTTCATTGAATTTGCATTTTCCAGAGATCAATGTCCCTCATTTGAGCACCATCTGGGGGAGTTCAGATCCATTGACATAGATGGATTTGTAACCAGAATAAACTGGTTCAGAATGGCATCCAAATGTCCAGCAATGTGAAAAAGGAATATCAATTAACTGCGAGGGATCAAGTGGAAGGGGAATTCAACCTGAAAAGGTTGTGATGTTTGTTTGTTTTTTGGTTTTAAACTAATGCGCGTTTTATTCACATGTAGATATTTATATATATGTCTATATGTATATATGTATATAGATATATCGTTTGCGTTTTTCTCGTCAAGTTATATCTACTTGTATCAGATATAACTAAATGCAATGAATGTCCACCTTGAACAAAATAACGCGTTGCTGCTGCCAAATTCTTCGCACATTAGCATATCAAACAACAAGGATGACATCAAATTTTGCGGTGGTTGAGAAAAAAACTGTGTAGCGTTTGCTTTTGAAAATTGTTGGAACCTTTTCCTTACAAATTGCATTGGCTGGAACCTGCAACGCAAAACTGGACCAAATCTCACGGATTTCTTGAGACCGCTGAATCATGTATGGGGTGCTATGAACATGATCTTAAACAAATTTTCCGGTTTCGATTTGCCAACTCAACCGATTTCGAACTTGTGGTGCATGCCTAAAAAATACTCACTTTACAATTTACAACATAGAAATTTATGTATTTTATGCTGGAAGTCACCTTGCCACTGAATTTGTATTTACAACACATGACCATAATTTATAGAGATACAAAACATGACCACCATTGCTCTCATTTCTCCGTTTCGACAACCGCCTCAGCTGCCATGAGAATTGCAGGGCAAACCACGCCGATTTGATGGGTTTTAAAGATGACGGTGAGAAAAAACGCGTTTTGTATGTTTCCATTCGAAATTGGAGCGCTTTGCCACTGGTTGTGTTCATTTTGATATGCAGTCTTTGCGGAACATTTTACCTAAATTGGTCGTGGGCACCAGCGCCACAACCAAACGAGTTTGCATCCACTGCATCCACCCTGCACTCCGACGTCAACCAGTGGAGTATTGACTTTGTTGATACTCGGGAAATGCCGGAAATGCCATTTGCTACGAAAAAATCAGGGCCAAGGTTTTCGTCGGCTTCAGGTGCAAATGCAACTCAGTCTGGTGCAGCAGTTCAAACTCGCTTGGCGCCGTTGCGATTGGAAATGAAACTTTGTGGTGACTTTCCAGAGCAGCAGTTTCAAATCATCAGCACCATTTTGATTGGTGTTTTGCTTGGTGCACAAGTGGTTTTACCACAAAATTTCGCAGAGGGAGACTTGGAATTCAGCTGGATGTTTGATGTGGACAGGTTGCAACTTTTGGGACAAAGCATTTACACCAAGTATTGGTGCGTTAGGAGGAAAACATTGGCCCATGGCCTGTGGTGCTCCAGCGCGTATGTGCCCGGCATTTTGACGCAGAATCAATTTCTGCAACTTGAAACCATGGCAAAAACTTCTGGGCGCTCCATTCAGGAAGTCGACATCTCTCAACTTGTGAGAAAAATGGCTCCAACACATTCAAAAAAGAATCTGCGAACGACCTTCGTGGATCTACCAAAAATAAGTGAAAAAATTTGGTATTCGCACTTTTCATCCCTCACAGAGACTGAAATGTTGGAAGGCAATCAGTTTGTGGTGATCAATGACAAACATGGCTGCCATTTGTACAAGCACCTGAAGGCCACTGAGCCAGATGTTTCCCATCGGCTCTTTTGGGACATCTACGAAATTTTGGAATTCAACAGCGCTGTCTACGGAATTTTGAGACATTTGAAGATGAACCTGGCGCAACATTTTGCAAGCGTGGCAAACGACCGAGCCATTTCTTTTGGATACCCAATGGCGACGAATGTTGCAGTGGTTGTTTTGGAAAGTCAGGATCATTGCTCCGAACTTGATCACTCTGATCATTGCTTTGATATCGGAAACACTATGCTTTCGGAGGGCGTGCCTCCTTCAAATCCGGTATACCTACGTTCAGCAGAAACCGCCGCAGAACTCAACAGAACAGTGTTGGGAACCATCTACACGGTGGTGACAAAAGACATGTTGGTGCAACCTTCGGTCTACTTTCACAACAACATCATTTGGTCTGCCGTGGAACACCTGATGGCTGCTGATGCCATTTCTGTCATTGGACCGTCATCGTCAATGTTCTCTTCTTTGATACTGTTAGCCCGACGTCGCCTGGACAAGGCAGCCTTTCACTACGACGGGAAGATGACACTGTTGGAAGCTGAAGGAATTCTGAGACCAGCGAAATCAACTGTTGAAATTTTGCGCTATCCTATCAAATGGGTGTTTTCAGTGGGTAAACGCCACAGGCCGTCAATCGCATGGAACATGAGCATCGCGGCTGTTAAAAGTGCTGCCGTTGCCAATGTGGTGCCGGTGTGCTTGACCAATGCAGGTCCGGACTCTGAACTGGTCCAGCTTCTTATCAGGATGGGTGTCCGTGTCCTGCACCACACACCCAAGTGGCATGCAAAATCCAAAGCGGTTTTGAATCAATGGAGGGCCAAAAGTGATCGAAGGTGGATATATACTTTTCCAAAATTTGGAGACATCCAGGGCATGCTGATGCGGATTGATATTCCCGTTGTGGGTTTGCTGGATCGTTTGGTCCTCTACACTGACATTGATATTTTATTCCAGCAGCCAGTGGATTGGGAGACCATGCTTGGAAACAGCACACTGTTCACCGAAGAAAACATCACCTATGCTAAGCCTGGAGCGATTGGTTTGCCACGCTTCTTTGCCATGAGCACAGAGTTTGTGCAAAGTTCCGACCGGGAAAAGATGGATACTGGGGTGATGCTCATGAATTTGGTGAATCTACGGAAAACTCACCAGGAATTTGTTAATTTTTTGTTTGACGAGAACAGGACCTGGAAGTACTCAACCTCAGACCCTACTGGCTACAAGGCCTACTACCGCCGCAACGGCAAACTTGAGGCAACTTTTCTTCCATACAGAATGAACTGGAAAGTCTTCTGGGACGGAAGCAAAAAGTCAGACGTGGAGCAATCCCTAGACCCTATCATTGTGCATTTTCATGGGCCGAAATGTGAGACTGGCATACAGCCTTTCCTGTCAGAAGGTATTGTGCAGGATGAAAGCTTTCGGCCACTGCTGGAGCAATGTATCTTACTTGACAGCAAATGTTTCCGATATTGCCGACAATACGAGTGGTTTCTGTTTGAACATTATAAGCAGATCAAGTGGAATCCGAAAGTGTGGTCCACAGCTAGATGAACCTGCCAGGATCCTGCCAGGCTTTCACTGAAAAAGAAACGACAAAGCTAGACAGCTATAGACAGCTGATTTTGTTACAGATTTCTAATTCTCTTGTTGTTGTATGTTGGTTCACCATGTACATCAAGCAGGTTTGGTCTTCTGCAAGGATTTTGGCACCAAGTCATGTTTGCATTGCTTCATTGTGACATGCGATCATATGTGCGCTTCAAGCTTCCATTTATATCATGCTCACAACAACATTCCAAAACAATCCAAAAGCAAAAAGTTATCCATTTAATTATCCATTTGATCATATTTAATCCAAAACCTTGTAGGAAGGCTTTGTAGAATCAAACGTCCTTGATCGGCAAGTTGCTCAATAGGCCGCGGCCAAGCTAGACCAATCACTTTCTGCTGCAATATGTTTTGATGTGTGAGAGCATCCAGCACTTTGAACAGTCACAGCCAAGCCACATGGGGTTTTGAAATGTTTTGAATTTATCGACCAAAGACCCTTTGGTGCAGAAACTGACGCCAGACTGTCATGTGTCGCGAAGTCAACCATGTGTACCGCTCTCAGTGCTTATGACCGGGGGAGAGATTGATAGGCTGCAGCCTTACGCGGGCCAGCAGCCAGACTGCCGCAAAGAGCTCAGTCCTCAGTCATCGGGGGGGGGGGGCCCCCCCCCGCCCCCAGCACGGTGGCGGGTTTTTTCCCTATAGTCACACTCAAGTGCACGAATCTGCGCCATCTGGTGAATCATGGTGAGAGAGCCTACAGAATGACTCCATCCAAGTCGTTGCATAATCGGACACTCCGGCGGACCAACTGTTCGCAGGGCCTCAAAGGCCTTACATTCCCAGAGCACGTGAAAGATGCTAGGGACTTTGGGTTCTTTGCAAAGACTACAAACATGAACAACCGGAGACCGATCAAACTGACAAGTGACCGCTTCCGTCAGCATGCCACCGCACAAGATGGCGACGGTGTGACCGTCAGCTTTTTGGGCAATCTTACGGACCTTATCCAAAACTTTGGGGGTAAAATTAATACCATGTTCCCTGGCCAGCGTCGCGTCCCGTCTCTTGGAACGCTTCCAAGCGTCAATTTCCGCCATGCGCCAGGACGTTCTGACATGATGCAGGGTCTGTTGAAGAGTAGTCTCATCGCTAGAAACATTCCAGTGACACACATCGGGCAATGTCACCGAGTCGCTGCGAACCGTCCAACCAAGAGGCTCAAGGAAGGTGGTTAAGGCACTAACATGCCTTTCAGTCCAAGACACACCAAGTTGCAGCTTAGCCCAAGAAGCCGTAGCTCTGAAGAGAGCCTGAATGCCAAGAAGCGTGATGTTGCAAGGATGGCCAAGAAACAAAGCCCGATGCAAGGCAGGCGAAGCTCTGCCCCCCGGGTACTTCGGTGACTTAGTGGCCTGGTCAAAAGCCTTAGCAAAGCATTCGGTCTCAGCTTTGGTGGGACTGCGTCCATTAACCACATGCCCCCAAGAAGCTTTAGTACTGGCGGTGGCCTGGGCCACTGCTCGTTTAAGTTGGGCACTCCCAGGTAATATAGCAATGCGACGGCACAGGGCCGTGCTTTCCTGCATCCTGTCCACTTCCTCCGGGGAAGGTTTCCTATTCACAGGACCAATAGTACATCCCAAAACATGCAAATAGTCCTTAGTGGAATAGCCAGCTTGCCTAAGTTGCTGAGCGGCTTGTTCAGTCCTGGGCCAAATCTGTGTTTTAGAGGTGTTTGTGCGAAGACGAGTCAACCGCTCAAAGACCGTGACCCACTGTGCCTGAAACGTATCAAGATCCTCCAGCGTTCGGAAGAGCGCAGACCTGTCATCCATGTAACAAATGCAATGTGTTCCAGGCAGTTCAGAGGCCTTTCGCAGCGGCCCCGCCAAGAGGCAAGCTAAGGTGAGGGGCCCGAAAGGGTCCCCTTGAAGTATTGCTTTGCAACCAAGAAGCGGGTTCCGGGTGCACAAAGACCACCCAGTGAGATCCAACGGCGCTGATGCCGCCACATGTCACCGAGGCAAGCAACCACTTTAGGTGGGAGCCCAATTCTGCCAAGCAACGGGACAGCAGTTTCCCAGTCAATGCTGTCGAAAGCCTTGGCGAAATCCCAAGAGGCGGCTATAGGGAAATCTTCCCTTTCCATAGTTTCCTGAAAATTGAGCAAGAGCGTATGGGCATTGTGACCGGCCAGCCCCCCAACTTGGAACTCAGTGAGCACAGGGCCCAATTGAGTAGTAGCTTGACTGTAGCGGAGCTTAGCCCAACTTCGAAAAATAACACTGCCAATAGCAATAGGTCTAGTTTTCAAAGCGTTGGTACAGAAGGTGGAATCCTTTTGTTTGGGTAAAAAACTGATGCGCCAATGGTGCAACTGAGAAGGCCATTGGCCCTGAGCCTCGATCCGGTTAAGGACTTGAATCAGTCTTTCCAAACACAGAGTCGGCATCTCGAGGAGCAGTTCAGCACTCCAGCCATCCGTCCCGGCTGCTTTGTGCTTCATAGTTTTCAGAACCTTAATAAGGTCATCGGAATTGAGATCCGGGACAGTGACCGGTTCAAAAGTAGGCAACCAAGGGCCGTAGGTTTCCAAGAACTGCGCAACCTGTGGAACATAGTCACAGTCCCCATTGAAGACAGGCTTCCAGGCTTGGTGCAACAAGGCCGCACCCCCACCCAGGCCGGAGGACTGTGTTTTTTGACCCACTTGCAGGCACCTGACATAGTGGAGACCCGTTGACGCCAAGAGGCCAGAGCATCCTTCTGGGCCTGGTTGAGGTGAATGTCAAGAAGATCTTTGGTGTGTGTTCGGAGCCTACCCCAATCCATCAAACCAATAGGCTCAACCTGACCAAGGCGTCGGCACATGTGTTTGACTTTCCTAACAAGCCTGACATCCGGCCTTTTCCCATGTTGGAGCTGAGCCAGAATTTCATGAATACGGCGTAGGTGCCGCCTCAACTGTCTTTCCCGAATGGATTGCCCTGATCCAAGATTCGAGGGTGCTGACCACAATTTGGGTTGGGAGCCACGGTGTTGGTAATGTGTTCCTTTGGCCAAGATGCCTGAAAGTTGCAGAAACTTCTCAGTGCCTGCACTCCACTGTGCCCAGAGGTTATCGATGGAGGCGTGTTGGCAAAGCTCTTGCCATACCTCCGTGTGGCAAGCACATCGTTCCCAGTTCGCTGGCACGTCACTTTGAACCTGGGTATCTTCAGCGCCTGGACAAGAAATAGGAGCATGAGGACGAAACATCCAGTTAGGGGGGCTAGGCAGTAAGTCGACTTTGTCAACATGAATCAAGGATCCGTCATGGTCGGAGATTTGCGGCATATGCCGGATCTTTTCCGCAACCAAACTCTCGGAGACCCAGACAGTGTCGATGTCTTGAGTGCTGCTTTGGTGACCTGACCCACCCAGGTACCTACCACCAACCAGGTTGATGATATCAGTAAGGGCATTAGAGCCTTGGGGCATGTTCCAATCCAAACAAGTGATCCAGTGTTTGTGCTGCACTTTGGTAAAGGTTTCAGCCAGGGGCCGTGGAGGCTTCCTCAACCGTAGGAGACGGATTTCTGTAACCACAAATAATGGAAAAAGGAATGCGGCAACCCAAGACCTCACAAACCAAGATTTGGCCCCAAGAAGAACTGTGAGCCAAAACTTGGGTGAGAGCGAGAGGCTCCCTGGACAAAACCAGAACCCCTCCGTGAGTTGCAGCCACAGAGACCGGTATCGCCACACATTGCCACCCCTTCCTGTGACAAGTATTGCAGAAGGAAGGAATGCTGTTATAACTCAGCCTACTTTCCTGGATGCAGACCAGCTGCGCGGCTTGCTCATTAGCAACCCTGAGAACCTCATCCAAGTGTTTTTGAATGGAATTGATATTATAAGTGAGGACTCGGATGCTCTCCGGCCCCGGGTGGGAGGCCTCTCCGATCCTTTCACCTCGGTGACCTCTGCCGGTGGCAGTGCTTCCGTCGGCCTTTTTGGACAGAGCTCGGGTGGCCTCTTGGCGACAGCGACCCCACAACAACTTACGCTTCTTGAGGGCTGTAGGCCTACCTGAAAACTGTGGGCAAATCACAGCAGGAACTCGGTTTCTTTGAACTGGCAAACCACAGGTGTTGCACTTATGGTAAATGTTGACCTCTTGCTTGCCAGTCTTGGACTGATAAGGTCGAACAAAGCAAACGTCTTGTTGGATGTCATGGGCACCCTTCCATTTATGTTTCTGAAACTGCTGATACTGCAGCGCCCATCTTTTGTCGAAATATTCTTGGCAGAACAAGACCCGATGGGGGGCGGTCAAAGGGTTACCCGTAGGCAGCTTCTCAGCTTTCACCCCATGAAGTCGAAACAAGTGGGACTGACGTTTGGTAGTTCTGGTGGAGCCAGGGTCACTGACCAGAATCTTATAATCACACCAAGGGCACTTCCACCAGACCGTATCAAGCGCAACAGGGGCACAAGGAATGCCTTTGAGTCTGCTACGGGTTTCTTTATGTCGCAAGGTATTATGCTGCCAAAGTTGCTGCTTTCGGAGGGCCGTGTCCCGGACAGCTTCCTTTCTCTGAGCCAAACGCTCCTTTTGCGCTTGGGATTTAGCCTGCTTGGCTGCCTGTGTCCAACACTTCAGCCAAAGTTTACTGCGTTGTGCACGAGTCAGGGGCTGCTTGTTTGGAACCACATCGGCACTGCACTGAGAGCCATAAACACTTTTTTGGATCTGCTGTTGGCAAGCTTGACACTTGAAAGGAAACCCGGAGTCGGTAGCAGAAAGAGTTCCAGGGTGCCTGTGCATCCCAATGCTTTTATGTTTAACTAAAAGAGGCAACACAAATTTCCAGGTCAATTTCTTTCTGTTGGCCTGAGCCTCTCTGACCACGTCCGAACTATCGGCCCTGGGAATATCAGCAACAGGAACTTTGTGCGTATTCCGCAAATGTGTCCATCTGCGACTGGTATGATGGTGACTTCCAGGAGTACGCCACACTTCGTATTTGCAGCCGGGGAACGTACAGGTCCACCATAAAACTTGGTTACCGGCAGAGCCGGTCCCATGTGCAGGAGGTACCTCATCCAGAACCTCAGCCTTTCTTTTCTTTGAAGAGTTGTTACCAACACGGCCACCCTGACCGAAATCGGACCCCTGAGATTTGCAAATACCCAAACTGGTTTCGCTCCCCGGGGGGAGGCTAAGGGATGAACCATCCTGAACACTCTTCACACAAATTCGAGACTGTTTGCGGGCACTCCCCGGAGGGGTGCCGATCTCGGACCCAATCTGTGAATAATCTAACCTAACCTTCTGACTCAGTGTAGAACTAGAAGGCAACGACAAAGCAAAACCAGTGTCTTTGTTAGCTGACTTCCGACAGTTAGTGTCCCGTGACTTTTTCAGGGTACGGAACCTGCGTGAGGGAGACATGGAAGGCAAGTTGAGACGGGAAGGCACCTGGGAACCTGACTTTTTGGAAGCATTGTGGGAAGGACGGGACGAAGGGAGACTCAACGCGGACCGACCGGGGACAGACGGAACACTACTGCAAGGAAGACTAAGCCGACTGACAACTGACTTGGAGCCTCCACCACGGAAAAACTTTCTATCCTTAGTGTCTGTCTGTTGTAACCAAGCAGCTGGCACCTCAGTGGTATTCTTGATCGGGCACAATGCACGATAGTGTTTCTGGCTTTGCATGAGAATCATAGGTCTGAGACTCTTTTTTCCAACTTCAGCCGATCCTTCAATGAATCAATTCGCCACCACGGTGCGTTCCCAAACCTTCCTTTCTGAACTCCAGGCAAACACAATGATGGGAGTGGCCAATCTAGCAGCTAAGGCCGTAAGCAACAAATCATCAGCGTAATAGCCCCTATTGCTAGCGGCCAAAATATAGCCCGCAAAATCCTGAGGCACATCTTGAAAATTGCGCAATTGCGCTTCTTCATCTGGATCTTGGGCCCAGAATGGTTCAAAGTAACTTCTGTTGGAAGTCATGTGGCCTGTGGCAAGCAACCTAAGGCGGCTGGCTTCACGGGTTCGAGCCTCAGTGTTCAAGGTTTTCCCTTGGGACACGGCAATACTAGCAGCACTTTGGAAGGCGCAGTCGCCTGCGCCTCCGTTGTCAACGAATTCCCAATCAGGGTTCTGAGCAAGAAAGACTTTGTCAGGGTCGAGAACTTTTCCAGTTTTTTGACGGCGAGGAGACCTTTCCTTGTTATCGGACGGCTGTGTTGCCGGGTCATCCATGGTGAGATCATCCAGCTGGGTGGCAGCTACTTTGGCGACTGCAGGTTTGTCAAACCAACGCTTTCGGAGCCCAGGGACTTGTTCAACAGAAACCACTTTGCGTGCCCTTGGCCTGATGGGGGCTATGGTCAAATGCAAAGTCTGATCCTGGTTGGTATAATACCAAAAATCATTTTCACGGTTCTCCTGAGCAGGGGCTGCCTTGGCTTTAAACAACCAAACCTGCTGAGCACTTCTCCGGATTTTGTTGAGCACTTCAGTTTGCGCCCAATTGTTTGCTTCAAGAAATTCAGACACTTCCTGATTTGTCCAATGACGTGGACAGCCGTGGAACTCCCACGTTCTCACCAAGTTGGCCGAAACCTCTCGTTGTGACATTCCGACTATGCCTAAGTCGCTGCCCCCACCCTGCCTGAGCACTAAAGGCATTTTTGCAGCCTGAGCGCGAGTGAGAGATTGACGGAAGTAGGCCTCAGTTTCTTGTTTGGCCCGCGGAAGCCAAGCGACTTCTTTCTGATTCGTTTGGTTCAGGACAGCAACAAAAAGGGCCTGAGTTCCAGAAACTTTAGCCAGCCTCTGAGCAAGCTCCTCAGTCACTTTCAAGTGTCCTATAAGAATCCTACCGTGCGGGTAGGTGGCAACTTCCCACCGACCACCTGTGAGCAATGAGGCTTGGCACCCTACAGTGGACGCTAAACACCCAATAACCGTGGCAGGGTCATCTTCTTTGGACACACCAGGGACATGTTTACGATAAAAAGCCGGGGCAAGAAATCGAACAGTGACCATCTTGGAACCCTGGGGTTTGGGAATATTGGTGACCACAGCAGTGATGGGAACCGGGCCTGGGCTGGTACCAATTTGGCTGAGTTGGAGCTGGACCCTGTTTGGAGGTCCAGACGCATTCTTTCCCGGTTCCTTCCACCAAACAGAGACGCTGGCGGAGGAAGAGAGTTTGTTGTTGATTGTTGCGATCGTCAGTTTCTGAGTTTTGCAGTCAAAGGCAGCCCAGAGATTTTTGGCCTGAGCAACGATCTGCGGATCGGCAGTAATGATCAAATTTCCTGAAGGCTCTTCTCCTTGCGTCAGAGCCTGCTCAAGTTTGGGCAAGGTGGTTAGGCTAGGTTCACCTGACCACTCAGTAGGGTTGATTTTCACAGCAAATCGAGGACCTCGCACTGGCTCATGACCTGTGCCCTTCTGCTTGCCCTTGCCCTTGGCCTTGCTGGAGACCTGGGGTGGTGGTTTGGGCCTCACTTTGTCGGCCCAAGTTGCTTGCTGCGGCGGTGACAAGGTGGCTACGGCTTCTTTGACCTTAGCCTGCAATTCAGTGTCACTGCCAAGGAGACTTTTGATCGCATTGACCGGCATTTCCAAAAGCATGCCAGTGACTTTGCCAGCATGTTGCGGAGTCAGTGGTTGAACTTTCACAAACAGCTTTTCCCCCAAGAGCCTCTTAGTCTTGGAGAGATTGGGAGCAGCGTCATTTGGTGTCTTCTTTTCTGGTTCGATGCTACCAGCTGGGGCATGCCTAGTGATCTTGTTAACAAGACCATCTCGTCTGTCCATTTATGTGTAATTGCAGCCTGAAGTGTCTGTAACAGGATTCGTGCAAGTCGGGACTCACCACTTGGAACAGGCGCAGGTCCTCCTTTGCCTTTCTTGTTTGCAGGAGGACCTGCAGCAGAAGATCCCATGTCAGCTTGACCTCGATGAGTTTGGAGCACCTGCAAAATGACTTGAGCCAAACTGCTGTCAGCGTCATGTGTCCAAGCTTCATCACCGGTGGCCTTGCGTTTTTTGTCACCTGGTCCTGGGTGACTGGCTTCGCCGACACGTATACCTAAATAGCCACAAATCCACTGAATGATCCGAGGGCATCTATTCAAGTGTTTGCTAGGCTGACTCTGTGGATGAGAGTGACGGGTTCTAGCCCATCTGGCTCTTCTAAGACTAGTCAGCAACAATCTGCGTTTGTGTTGTCCAAGGTGCCTATACCTACGGTTAAGGACGCGAAATCGTCTTCCATCAACCTTTTTGCAGACCCCTACAAGTCTACGTTTTTTCAGCTGAGGTTGTTTGAGACCAGAGCAGTGTTTCTGCTGTTTCTTATGCTTCCTTTTCTTAGACCGAGATCTCCGAAATTCAGAATGCAAAAGCCAAATGAAAAACTGGATGGTGAAATACTGAAACCAGGTCCTACAGCCCGTGTTTTCCAGCCTTCCCGCCCGTGGCCAAAAGTCTTGGCCGTGCACAGCTGTTGGTACACCAACAGCTTCCGCGCAGCTGCCGCTCAGCGCAGCTGCAAGTGAAGTCAAACGCATGCAAGGCAGCAGTCCATGGCTAGTCAGCGCCACTGTCAGGTTGCTACCGCCCAGGGTGCCCAACGGGCAAAGGTAATTAAATGCAGCCAAGTTGCCGTCACTCACGTCATCCTCCCCAAAATTCCCAAAACGTTTAGGGGGATGTGAGGGGTGACCGGCAGCAGTGCAGAAGCAAAAGCACAGCATCAGCAAGAGCAGTGGGTAAGAAAGGGGTTGGGGTCGGGTGGAGTGCCCTCTCCTCTGGCCCATTTCACACTCTCTCAAGTCATTTTCATTGTTTTTGTAGGGCATCTTGGCAGCCAAATGGCTACTTCTTTTCTTGGGTCTTTGTTCCACACAGGTGGACTGAACCTGCATGGATCGCCAGCACCTCGAGGAGGTAGTACACGACTGGCGGTGAAACTTATTGAAACTTAAGGGACATGTGCTTATGACCGGGAGGAGATTGATAGGCTGCAGCCTTACGCGGGCCAGCAGCCAGACTGCCGCAAAGAGCTCAGTCCTCAGTCATCAGGGGGGGGCCCCCCCCGCCCCCAGCACGGTGGCGGGTTTTTTCCCTATAGTCACACTCAAGTGCACAAATCTGCGCCATCTGGTGAATCATGGTGAGAGAGCCTACAGAATGACTCCATCCAAGTCGTTGCATAACCGGACAGTCCGGCGGACCAACTGTTCGCAGGGCCTCAAAGGCCTTACATTCCCAGAGCACGTGAAAGATGCTAGGGACTTTGGGTTCTTTGCAAAGACTACAAACATGAACAACCGGAGACCGATCAAACTGACAAGTGACCGCTTCCGTCAGCATGCCACCGCACAAGATGGCGACGGTGTGACCGTCAGCTTTTTGGGCAATCTCAGACTTTAAATATGACCCAATTGCTCCATCAGACTTTAAATAAGGCCGTATCATGCATGGAAACCGCATCAATGTTCATTTCCAGAACTAATAATCCTCACTGGCTTTTGCGCGGTGTTCGCTGCATTCCACCATGGATGGCGTGCTCTCGCAATAGTGCCACCCCGGCATTGCTTACACAATTCACCACGATTCATCATGATTCATCACGTGTCTAGATCTTCTTCACCAAGCTACGCCCGATCTCTTCGATATTCTCTTAGGCCGAAATTGAAGGCATTGAGATACACTGGAACCCTTGCAAACCAGAACGCCAAAAAACTGTTCGGTTTCATCTCTAGAAGCGACGGGGATCCCGACTTTCCTCCACTTTGCAGGGATCCCAGGTTCCAGCTGGGTTCCGGAAACCTTGCAACCGAATTGCAACCGTGTTTCCCACTTGTCTCCTTGCTTTCTACTTGTCTTCCACTTGTGGTCACTTGTCTCCCATATGGCTCCGAGTTGTCCAACTTCTCTCTCTCTTCTTTCACAGTTGCCTCCCCTTGCCTCCCCTTGTCCCCCTGTCGTCTCCTCAGCCGTCTCCTTGTTTCCGACTTGTTACCAACTTGTATCCTTGTCTCCCGGTTGTTGACTCCCACTTCTTGCCAACCTGTCTTCAAATTGTCTTCCATTGATCCCATTTGTTTCCCACTTGTTTCTCATTTGCTGCTGACATTGGAACCCTCACTGCTGTTGGGTTGCAAAGCTGGGTTAATCTTACGACGTTGTTTTTGACTCTTTCTGCTTGGATCCGGAATTGTACAAAGGTAAACGTTCCTTTGCACTGGCTACTTGCTTCATCTTGCTTCTCTGCCACCCAAAGCTTCGCCTCTTTTGGGTCTAGAAGTTCAGGTCTTTTACACGAGCTTAGAACCAGGAACCATGTGATAAACCACCTTTCTTTTTTCTCGGCCTTTCGAAATTAAACTTGCGATGCTCTGCGGTCTTTTAGAGCCAGCCGCAAGCAACGCTTGTTCGCATAGTCAAAGATGCCAAAAGGTCAAGGTCATAAGATGCCATACTCTTTCTTTGAAAAAAATGAACGAGTATGATTGAAGTTCGATCGCGGTGGACTAAAGAGGAAGGCATGTCAAGGCCGCCTTGGCCGCCTTGGCCGCCTTGGCCTGTATGAGTTTCATAACATGGGCGTTCTGCCTTGGAGCGATTGCACGATGTTTGCTTGAAACACTTGAAACGAATGGTTGGAAGTCTCAGGTTGTAGCAATTGTTTGGACCGTCAGCACTCAGCACTCAGCACTGCCAAACAATGCACCAAGGTGCGTTGTATCAAGCCCTGGGGGTCGCGCCCTCTGCTTCCAAAAGAACCATTCGTCTTGCGCACCTCGCCGGGTACTGTAGCGGGGTGGTGGCAGCAGTTGCCATATAAAAGTCAGCGAGTCGTTGGGGTTTTGTCGTGGTGAGGCAAACTTGGACCCTTTGGATTGAAGTGACTTGAATTCAGAAATTGACATTTAGCTTGCCAGAGCTCCAATACTCATCGAAGGAAGTTTAGAAGTCAAACTTCCGACAATATGGACAGATGAAAAGCAGAGATGGGCAGAGTCAGCGAAGAGAAGAGAAGAAGAAAGAAGATCAAAAAAGAGAAAGTATAAGAAGAAAGAAGATGCAGGTGCGCGAAAAGGTAGGAAAGTCACGAAACACTGTGTTTTTCCAATGATTTGTGGCTCCGGAGGGTCGAAAAGTAGGCTCGCTAAAGCGGCGGGTGCGGAGCCCGCTGGGCAGATGAGAGATGAAAAATTGCACGCCGTTGTGGCGCGAAGCACATTTCGAAGTCAAAAGTGTAAAAAACTGACAGGTTCGGAGCACTTTTGCAAGTTGAGATGTCGAAAAAGTGCACTCGGTTGTGGCGCGAAGCACATTTCGAAGTCAAAAGTGCAAACAACTTTTCGGGTAGGGAGCGCTTTTGGACGTTCAGATGTGCTTTCGCGTGGCAGGCGCAAGGGATTGTGCACCTTTTCAAAAGTGAGCAAAACGTGAAGGTTTTGTAGCATTTCCAAAAACGATGGCAGGCATGGGACAATTGAAGAGGATCTGCAAAGATGGATTTTCCGTGGCAGGCGCAGTACAGGAGACATGTTGATCAGAGATGTTAGGAGGTCAGGCCGCTGATTTCCTGAGAGGGGTTGCATTTTGGAGCATCAGATCTTCAGGTTTGCTGAGATGATTTTGCGTGACAGGTGCAGCACTTCGCATGACCTGGCCTCACTTTTTCGTGGCGGGCGCAATACTTTAGACAGGTGGAGTGGACAAATCGCAAAACGCATTGGTACGAGGCTGTCAGCTCTGCACTCAACTTTCCATTTTTGAAGGACGTCTCGCAGAATTGCTTCGTTTTTGATGTTGTCAACGTCGAAAAATGAGGAAGTCTCGCAGAATTGTGTCGTTTTTGATGTTGTCAAGTTCAAGAATTGAGGAAGTCTCGCAGACTTGTTTCGTTTTTGACATTGTCAAGTTCAAAAATTGAGGAAGTCTCGCAGAATAGCTTCGTTTTCAAGCTTGCAGATAAATAGATAGATAGAAAGAAAGAAAGAAAGATAGATAGATAATGATAGATAGATAGATAGATAGATAGATAGATAGATAGATAGATAATGATAGATAGATAGATAGAAAGAAAGAAAGAAAGATAGATAGATACATAGATAGAGAGAGATAGATAGATAGATAGATAGATAAATAGATAGATAGATAGATAGATAGAGACAGAGAGATAGATAGATAGAGAGAGAGAGATAGATAGATAGATAGATAGATAGATAGATAGAGAGAGAGATAGATAGATAGATAGATAGAAAGATAATTAGATAGATAGATAGATAGATAGATAGATTGATTAGACGAGAGTAGATTAGATTAGATTCGATTCGATTAGATTAGATTAGATAGATGGATAGAGAGAAAGAAAGATAGATAGATAGATAGAAAGATAGATAGACAGATAGATAGATAGAGAGAGAGAGATAGATAGATAGATAGATAGATAGATAAATAGAGAGAGAGATAGATAGATAGATAGATCGATAGTCAGATAGATAGATAGACAGATAGATAGATAGAAAGAAAGATAGATAGATAGAGAGAGAGAGAGATAGATAGATAGAGAGATAGATAGAGAGATAGATAGAGAGATAGATAGATAGATAGAGAGATAGATAGAGAGAGAGAGATAGATAGATAGATAGATAGATAGATAGATAGAGAGATAGAGAGATAGAGAGATAGAGAGATAGAGAGATAGAGAGATAGAGAGATAGATAGAGAGAGAGATAGATAAATAGATAGATAGATAGAAAGATAGGTAGATCGTCAGAGAAAGAGAGAGAAAGAGAGAAAGAGAGGAGACCTCAACTACCTTTCGGTCAATCAGTGGATTCGCTCTGCCATCCGTGATTCACAACGACCAGCCTCTCCTATAGGTTTCCGATTTTTGAAACTTCCGCCGCAGGTATGTTGTCATTGAGTCTTTCCCCACCTGTGAAGGTTGATAGATTTTATGGCCGGACCCGAACAGCAAGCTCAGGAGCAGAGTGATCCGCGCCGGACCTCCACTGCAAGCGCTAGACCGCAGTGTTTCCCGCCGGACCCGAACAGCAAGCTCAGGAGCAGAGTGTTCCCTGCCGGACCTCTAGTTCACAGTGTTCCCTGCCGGAGGACTTCAACTGCAAGCAGCAGATCGCAGCGTTCCCCGCCGGACCCGAACAGCAAGCTCAGGAGCAGAGTGTTCCCTGCCGGACCTCAACTGCAAGGACCTCAACTGCAAGTGGCAGATCCCAGTGTTCCCCGCCGGACCCCAACAGCAGGCTCAGGAGCAGAGTGTTCCCTGGCGGACCTCAACTGCAAGCGGCAGATCACAGTGTTCCCCGCCGGACCCGAACAGCAAGCTCATGAGCAGAGTGATCCCCGCCGGACCTCAACTGCAAGCACTAGATCAAAGTGGTCCCTGCCGGACCTCAACCACAAAGAATCTCCGAAGATATACCAGATAGAATGCCAAAAAAGAATGTCAGAATAGATGCCAGATAAAATGCCCGAATAGAATGTCAGATAGAATGCCAGGTAGAATACCAGATAGGATGTCAGTATAGATGCCACAAAGGATGCCAGATAGGATGTCAGAATAGATGCTAGATAGAATGCCAGGATAGAATGTCAGATAGAATGCCAGATAGAATGCCAGAATAGAATTTCAGAAGATTATACCATATATATTTCCAGAAGACATGTCAGAAACTATGACAAATCAGTGGCAGGGTGGATCACTCGAAGTAAAGTAAATACGGAGGAAAGGCAGCAGGAAAAGCATGTTTATCCTTCCAGATTGGCAAGTGAGACTTGTCGTTTGATCTCGGTAAGTTGCTAAGGTACTTGCGTCTCGCCAAACAACTTCACCCAGATGTGAACAAGGTGCTCGTTCACGTACATGCGCACAGACATGATGGCCATTTTGGCAAGAGTCTGCGAGATGAATGGGAACGTCTTTGGCAATGACAGGTCCTGCGAGCAAAATTGCCACTGTTGGCCAAAATTGAGTCTATTGTAGACCTTTGAACAAACAGGGGACCAAAGTCTGAAATATCCAGTGAAGATTAGTGAAATTTAGTGCAGCTATAGCAAGGCCCTTCTGCATAGTTTCGCACTGGCTGCAGAAAGGCAGCTCTACTTTGCTGCAATTGTCAATTTGGGTTCGTGCCTAGCTAGAAGGTTCTGTTGGCCCCCACTGCTGCGACTTTCAACTGTCTAGTTTGTGGCTATATGAATTCATGCATAATTTGGCGCGCGCGTGAGCCTGCCACTGGAATACAAGCTGGCATACATTCTCATACGTTCTCATGTCAATTGTTGCTGAGTCTAGGCATCTGGTGCAGAAGGGAACTTTCAGAAAGTTCGCGAAGCATACGAGGCACCCCACTGCTGGGAGCCAACGGGACTTGACATCTAGGTTTTGGGGTCTCAAGCCGAGAATTGGCTGTCAAAATTCTACTATATAATTAGTCTTGTGAGTTCGTAAGCCCCACACAGACTCAAAAGCAAGGAAAATGCACACTGAAGATAAGATAGATAGATAGATAGGTAGATAGATAGATAGAAAGATAGATAGATAGTTAGATAGAGAGATAGATAGATGGCTAGACAGATAGATAGACAGATAAATAGATAGATAGATAGATAGAAAGATAATTAGATAGATAGATAGATAGATAGATAGATAGATGGACAGATAGACAGATAGGCAAATAGATAGAGACAGCTAGATAAATAGAGAGATAGATAGATAGATAGATAGATAGACAGATAAATAGATAGATAGATAGATAGATAGACAGACAGATAGATAGATAGATAGAAAGATAATTAGATAGATAGATAGATAGATAGATAGATAGATAGGTGGACAGATAGACAGATAGACAGATAGACAGATAGGCAAATAGATAGAGACAGCTAGATAAATAGATAGATAGATAGATAGATAGACAGATAGACAGACAGACAGACAGACAGACAGATAGATAGAGAGGTAGATAGATAGAGGGATAGATAGATAGATCGATCGATAGATAGATAGATACATAGAAGATAGGTTGGTAGGTGGGTAGATAGTCAGAGAAAGAGAGAGAAAGAGAGGAGACCTCAAGCACCTT
>CAMXCT020001805.1:61891-84131 GCA_947184155.2 Cladocopium goreaui
CACTTTACAGTCTACACTCCACACTCCACACTTTACACTTTACAGTTTACACTGTCTCCACACTCTACACTTTAAACTGTATACTTTACACTTTACACTCCGCACTCCACACTTTGCACTCCACACACTACACTTTATACTCCAGACTCTACACTCTACGCTTTTCTCTCCACACTTTACACTCTGCACTCTACACTTTACACTCCACACTCTACACGTCACACTCTACACTCCACACTCTACACTTCACACTTTACACTTTACACCTCCACACTTTAGACTCCACACTCCACACTTTACACTCCGCACTCTACACTTAACACTTTCCACTTTACACTCCACACTCCACAATCCCCACTTCGCACTCTACACACTACATTGCCCACTCAACACTCCACTTTCTTCACGCTCCGCATTTTGCACTCCACCCCATTCTGCATTCCACAGTCTACAGTGCACTGGCACGGTAACAGGGGAAAAATGTACAAAACTGTTCACATAACTTGTTTCACCAAAGTGTTCTACTTGACTGCATTCGGGTTCGTGGGCTACATCTTGTTGTTTTTTGCTTTCGGACCCCATTTCCTCAACCCCCTTCCTACACCAATTTCATTGTTTCCTTACCATTGACATATTGTTAGAAATTTTTGTGTCAGGAAAATGCCTGAAAAACGAAATTTGATTTCCAATCGGAGCTGAAGGCCTCGAATGTTTCCACAGTTTTCTAGCTGTCCTGAGTCCCGCGCGCTCATTTGTCCTGAATATGGAAAGAATGAAAGAGTGGATGTCAGGTGTCAGAAAGAGTCTCACGGGTGTTCTCACCCTTGCTGCTTCGCCCAAGGTTCTGTCTGACGATGCTCGGCGCCGTGAGTACGACCGGCAGCTATCTCCCATGCGGTGTTCCCAGCCAGTTTTTACAGCTGCAAACGGATGTTAAATTTCTTACGGCTTCCATCATAGGCAGGCTATGTACCAACACGACATGAGAAACAGCTGGTATAGTTAAATGATGTATTGGCCGACCAAGGTGGCAACGGACCTATCGATCCACCGAACTAATCTGCCATAAAATTAGATTACAATTAGAACCCACACAAAGCGGGTGCAGGAAGTATACTCTTTGTTGCCATTCTTTTGATCTGCAGATTGAAAACAGGGACACACCGACAGTTCTCTTCGCTGTCCTCGGATGTAACCATGTTGGTGGATCCCATGGAACTTGGAATAGGCCAGCAACGATATTTGATTAGTGCTATCAGTGCTCGTGCTACCCTTTACACTGTGAATTCTGAGTCCGAGACTTTTCAATCCGATAGTTCTTGTAACATATTGTGAGATTTTACAAACTCCATTCCTTTAGCAGCACAACATATGAATCGGAAACCATGAAGGGCGAAGAGGTGGATGTGCCATGGCGTGCCATGACGTGCCAGGTCCACCTCCACAAGAACTTATTCTGGAAATCCAAGCGGGCCTCGTACTTGGCAAGGTGCATTTTTTAGAATGGAAACGTGAGAGAAAATCACGATGATTTGGGAAAACCGGTTTCGAACACAGGATCCTTTGCGCACCAGCAGAGGCAATCAACTGCCTTTTACATCTTTTACCAAGTATTTGTTGAACATGTCCCACGTCGTTGGACCGTCAGAGTTTCAACACAGAAAAACCGTTTCCTGCTCGTGTGAACCACGATGGTCAATCATCACTGGGGGACATGCCAAGAAGAGCCAAAGTGCATCCGACTTCACATGAGGATCGTTTTGGTAGTTGCCGGTAGGTGCACAAGGAAGAGGGAACTTTCGAACTGTTGACGAGGCCAAACCTGTTCCATGATGTTCCATGTGTAGATGCGGGTCACTTTTCCATCTGTGAAGTGAATGGAACCCTTGTTTGTTTAAATCTTGGCACAGCCCGTTTTTCAATTCTCGGTTCGACAAAGGGGTGCAAGGTTGAAAGAAAAAATAAACAAACATAAGCTTCGGTGGGGTCCCCAACAGCCGCAACGTTTTATTTTTACAAATCACGAATCTTTCTGAAGCGTGCTGAGAAGCCAAGCGCTGGAAATACTTCAGCTGTGTCTGCACCCAAGCCTCACAGACCTTCTCCGGAACCTTCTCCGGAACCCTGTTGAACCTGACCTGGCTCTGCACCAAAGCCTCACAGACCTTCTCCGGAACCTTCTCCGGAACCCTGTTGAACTTGACCTGGCTCTCACAAAAGCCTCCCAGACCTTCACCGGAACCTTTTCCGGAACCCTCTTGAATCTGGCCTGGCTCTGCACCAAAGCCTCCCAAACCTTCTTCGGAACCTTCTTCGGAACCCTGTTGAACCTGACCTGGCTTTGCACCAAAGCTTCCCAGACCTCCTGAACCTTCTCCGGAACCCTGTTGAACCTGACCTAGCTCTGCACCCAAAGCCTCCCAGACCGTCACCGCACCAAAGCCTCCCAGACCTTCTCCGGAACCTTTTCCGGAACCCTGTTGAACCTAATTTGATTTTGCACCAAGGTTGCCTGGAACTTTTGCGGAACCTCCTCCGGGTTGTTAGTGCCTGACCTGGCTCTCCACCAAAGCCTCCCAGACCCTCACCTTCTCCGGAACCCTGTTGAACCTGACCTGGCTCTGCACCAAAGCCTCACAGACCTTCTCCGGAACCTTCTCCGGAACCCTGTTGAACTTGACCTGGCTCTCACAAAAGCCTCCCAGACCTTCACCGGAACCTTTTCCGGAACCCTCTTGAATCTGGCCTGGCTCTGCACCAAAGCCTCCCAAACCTTCTTCGGAACCTTCTTCGGAACCCTGTTGAACCTGACCTGGCTTTGCACCAAAGCTTCCCAGACCTCCTGAACCTTCTCCGGAACCCTGTTGAACCTGACCTAGCTCTGCACCCAAAGCCTCCCAGACCGTCACCGCACCAAAGCCTCCCAGACCTTCTCCGGAACCTTTTCCGGAACCCTGTTGAACCTAATTTGATTTTGCACCAAGGTTGCCTGGAACTTTTGCGGAACCTCCTCCGGGTTGTTAGTGCCTGACCTGGCTCTCCACCAAAGCCTCCCAGACCCTCACCTTCTCCGGAACCCTGTTGAACCTGACCTGGCTCTGCACCAAAGCCTCACAGACCTTCTCCGGAACCTTCTCCGGAACCCTGCTGAACCTGACCCGGCGCTTGCACCAGTGCACACCGGAGCTATTCTGGGCTGAAGACCCCATTAGCTTACGCTGTTGGGGAATAATAGGAGGTAAAAACAATAGGTTTATGTGCTTGCAACATGTGAATTTCAAACCTCTTACGATGAGCGCAGGCATCCTAGAAGTACCCTGGGCCAAGTTGCTGTGGGGGAGCTGTGACGTGCAAAACCATATACTTTGTGTCTCTGCGACACCCAGCCAGGAAGCGCGCCGCGTGCGGCAAGAGCACGAGGACGCTCTGTTCGTGAGAGCTGTGTTGATTGCATTTGACTGTCATGTTTGGGTGCCGCACTGTGTGCCGCAAGTTGGTGAATGGCTTGTGTGTGCTCTCGGTTGCTCAGTCTTTCAATGGTTGAGATGCTCCTTCTGACGGCCTACAGGAGCATAACAAAGAGTTTTGAGAAATTTTTGACTAGATAGAATCTGGTGACGTATGGCAATGTGACATGGTGTGCTTTGGTATAGGTACAATCCAGAACAATTTGTACCACGTTTACCACACGTTCCTTGCAAACATTCCAACGATTCCAACGTTCACTATCCACTTACTTAGTACAATGCGCGTATGCTTGGCGGCTTCGCATTTTCATTTGTTGTGTAGTACCCGCATGTTGGACCTCTGGGTTCCCTAGCACTGTGCCATACTGTGCCATGGAGCTAGGTCCATAGTTTCAGGGCATGGAATGGGTTTCGAGATGTTTCGAGTGCATCGAGATCAAAGTCGAGTGCATTCTCAGTCCAGCTTGGTTTGTCGGGGCTTCCACCCTTTCGTCTCCCTTCTCCCTGTCCCTCATCCTGTGGAACGTTTCGCAACCTAAGACCCAACGACGAATTGACAGCAACATCATCGATGACTTGCCCATTTTCCTTCCCCTGATCACTGCAACTCATCATCGATGATCTATGCATGTACGCGACTGAACATTGCTGGATGCATACGTGAATGACATGTGTCAACTGTGTCAACGCATGAAACGCACTGCGACATTTGCAACAGTGCAATGATAGGCAATGTACGTGGTGGATGTAGCAAATGCAATGGCTGAAGGTGCCTAGCTAATGAGTGCAATGTCGGTAGCAGCTGCCATGTTGTTTAATTATGTTTAATTCACTGCAGAATCTCAGCTGTAATTATACGACAACGTGATGCAATTTGATACGCACTTCATGCGAGATCATCCAAGATATCGCAAGGCAATGAACCCTGCAATGCGTGTTGTTGTTTGGCGTGTTGCCATCTGCCCTGTATGTGTAGCTTGCATAGCTTTCATTGCTATGCAACTCCAGCCCGCCAACATTTGAAAATCGCCGTAAGTGTCGTAACTGTTGTAACTGTTGCCTTTCAAGCCTCTGCATGTTGCCTCGCATAATTCGCATGTAGCATCCCATGCACAGCTCACTATGTTGAAAGATTCCGGACATGACCAGACAGCAGGCACTTCGTCGCCGAGCAGAGGCGCAGTTCTTTATGCGGCTTCTTGGCGGCCAGCGTATTTCATGGAGTTGGGAGATATACATTCCATATGTAGCAAAACAATAAATTGCTTTAGCTGTTAGCTGTTTCATCTTTGCTGCCTTAGCCTACGGGTGTAAAACTGCAGTCATATGATATGGTCATGGGCTGCTGATGCTCCAGGCTCTCATGGGAGGTGCGGGGCTTGTAACCACGCGTAATCGATTCTTGAAGCGCACTTGCACTTGTCGCGCTTGTGCACGAACTTGATGCTACGACACCGTGAGAGCGTTAGACATGGGTGGCGTGGAGTTGGGGTGGAAACGACGCTTTCACATCAGCCGCACTCGATGCTAAGCTTCTGAGATTGCACGCGTGATGTTAAAGTGATCTGTCTTGGTCCGCGCAAGTGAGCCTGTACCCGCTGTAAAGCGAGGTGCTTGGTATAATTTGGTCATGGCACATGAAAATTGTTACTGCAGAGTGCAGGTGCCGCGCAGAAAAAGATACCCTATTTTGTCGCCAGTTCTTGAGCATTGTTCTGGTGTTTTCGACACTGCATTTCCCTTGATTGCATTTTTTCCTCTCAGGTGCAGAATTTCCAAACGAAATGAAAGTGTGTCATACTTTGGTATTTTTGGTCATTGGTAGGCAAGGTAAGAAACCAAACTTGAAACGATTGCAGAATGTGGTATCAGGTCTTCGCTGCCCCAGGTTTGCAAGAACCTGATCATGATGACTGTGACAAGAATGATACTGGGTCCTTCAAAAATAAGCTTCGGTGGTATCCCCAACGGCCGCAACGTTTTATTTTTACAAATCTTTCTGAAGCGTGCTGCGAAGCCAAGCGCTAGAAACCTTCTTCAACCTGTTGGAACCTGACCTGGCCCTGCACCGGGACCTTCTCCGCAACCTTCTCCGGAACCTGTTGAACCTGACTTGGCTTTGCACCAATGCTTCCTGGAACTTTCTTGGTGCAGAGCCAGGTCAGGTTCAACAGGGTTCCGGAGAAGGTTAAAGCTTCCAGGAAGCCTTGCTCCAAAGTCAAGTCAGGTTCAACGTTCCGGGGAAAGTTCCGGAGAAGGTCTGGGAGCTTTGGTGCAGAGCCAGGTCAGGTTCAACAGGGTCCCGGAGAAGGTTCCCTCCAGGAGCTCTGCTTGGAGGGTCCTGGTGCGTGGGTCTCGGTGCAGTGTAGCGTCTTCTCTACTAGGGCAGTGTACCGTGACCTCTTGCGGGCCTTGTTGCAGACCTGCTCTCGGTTCAAGAAAGCAAGGTGCGATTTTGCTGGCCCAGCTGGCGGGGAACCAGGCAAGGACTGCAGTGACACCACTGACCAGCGTAAAGCTTCCAGACCTTCTCCAGGAACTTTCTCCGGAACTCTGTTGAACTTGACCTGGCTCTGCACCAAAGCCTCCAAGACCTTCTCCGGAACCTTCTTCGAAATCTTCTTCTGGCCAAAGCCCTTCTCCGGAACCTTCTTCGGAACCCTGTTGAACCTGACCTGGCTTTGCACCAAAGCCTCCCAGACCTTCTCCGGAACCTTCTCCGGAACCTTCTCCGGAACCCTGTTGAACCTGACCTGTCTCTGCACCAAAGCCTCCCAGACCTTCTCCGGAACCTTCTCCGGAACCCTGTTGAACGTGACTTGGCTTTGCACCAAGGCTTCCTGGAACCTTGTCCGGAACCTTCTCCGGAACCTTCTCCGGAACCTTCTCCGGAACCTTCTCCGGAACCCTGTTGAACCTGACCCGGCGCCTGCACCAGTGCACACCGGAGCTATTCTGGGCTGAAGACCCCATTAGCTTACGCGGTTGGGGGAAAACAGCCATCCTGTCAAACTTATTGCGCAGAAACTTGCATGCCCCTTTTCCCCCAATTCAATGTTGTTACATCGCTTTGTTTGGAAAGGCCTTCAAAAAAACAACCATTTCGGTTCAGATGCCAGCATGCATTGGGCAATAAGATTGATCAAGGGGGCGCGGGGGGATCAGGCGTGATGTGACAACATGTAGGAGGATGGTTGCTTTTTTTTGAAGAACCCGGTATGATGATTTGAGATCAAACTCTCAGTGTTCCTGCATTGTGCTTGCCCATTCTCGTAAAATGTGACGTACCGCCACGCCCAATCCACATGATTAGCTGAGGTTCAACCAGTCTCGGTACCGCAGCAGACGGAACCTGAGAATCAGACCTTCAACCTGGACTAAATGGAAATGACTTGAACTTTGCACAAAAAGGCTTGGTGTGGTACATTAGAGCCAGAGTATGGCCAGCCGCCAGAGACCACCAGTTACCTCGGGGTGGTGACCTATGTGGCATGTAGTGTGACATGAAAACATAAGTCCCATGCAACCAAGCAAGCAGCGGTAAAAAATCCCTGGGATTTTCCTTGAATCCAACAAACCCGGTTGTCACAAAAGTATTGATTCTTTAGTGACCTGCTTGGTGCAGTTTGCTAGGAGTCTCACCTTTTATAAAAAAATGTTTTTGATTCTTTAGAGAACCTTGTTTTGGAAGCATATATGATCCTTTTTGACCCCTTCATGGACCGTGTCAATTTTTGAAGCGCTTGCCAAAACATGGTTCAAAAAGTGCCACGAAAAATGACATTAGAAAACATAAGAGCATCAAATCGCAAATTTTAAATATCGGTGCATGCAATAACTTCGTTCTACATTTTACTGGGTATAAAAAGATAAATACATCAAAATGTGACGGGCCACCTGATGGCTTTGCGATTCCCAAATGAAATATGTTTCAACCTTTTTGATCCCTTATGAAATATTTAAGTAAAACATGTTAGCATCATGCGGCAATAGAAAAGCAGAGAGGATTTAAGTGCAGGTCTCATATGCCAAACCTCCCTAAGCCCAATATCGTCAGGCAGTTGCCTCCAGATCCATCAAAAACCACAATGTTGGGAGGCACCTGATTCGTTAACTGACCAAATTTCATGGAGGATACTGAAAATTTCATGGGCCAGAAAAGAAGGACATTGCAGATATTTTCAAAAATCAAGATATTACAAAACATTCCGACACAATTCAACATAGAACAAAACAGTAGAAAATTCAAAACACCTTACAAAATACTTCGAACACATTCCAATAAGGATAGAATCCTGGGGAACCACCCAAAACCCCAAAACCACTTCAGAGACTTTTAAAGGGGGAACAGTTCAGTGCCCAGCTAGGGTTGTCTGATTCTTTAAGGACTTATTCATGTACCCTCCACTGGATGTTTGATTCTTTAGGGATTCATTTTGTAGCCCCAGGGCGTCCCTCTAAAGAATAAGACAGCCCAAGTGGGGCACTGAACTCAGAGGAGGGGGATCTAGAAAATACGTTGATCATCTTTCATCCGTTTGAAGCGCCTGTGTGCGAACAATGCGTTCATACCATGAACATGCAAGATTTGGAAGCAAAAAAAGGGTTCCCAAATAAGAACAACCAATTCAAGGAACAAAATGACGATACAAGGCGGACAGTATCACAAGCCTGAAAAAAAAGAGAAACAGAAAGGCAGAAAAATTGAAGCTCTTGTGCATTTACACCTGCTCGATTCTACCCTACTGATTCCCACTTATAATAACACCCCGAATATTAGTCGCAGGCCTGGTAGTATCTTGCTGCACAGAAAATCCTTTCCACGTAGTCTGCCACAGCTTTCATGCTTCTTAAGGTGTAACAGTAATAGCTTAGCGTTTTGGAAAAAAGACCTGCTAAATCACTCTGGAATGCTTTGTGCAAACCACCTGCAATGTATTTCTGCTGCATGATCATCTACATGTTCGATGAGGGCAATGTGCCATTGAAAACAGCTTCCTCGCTCCTCATCAGAATCACTAGCCTCATCGTCTCATATTGACACTGATCCTCTATTTTCAATGGAAACATTTGCAACATATATCATATACTAGAAACGCCTACACTACAGTACTGAGTTGCTTTATACATTTGCTTCGCAGCCATTTCCCAACCCCAAAAAAGTCCCGCAGACTGTCTAGGGGTGTCCCTATTTGGGGCTGCAGAGCATACATAACTGGTCATAATTATATATACACACAATATACAACATGACATTATCCATGTGTTCCAATTCTTATGAAACATGCAGCCGTTTTCAACTACATTGTGAGCCCTGTGTACCTTCGAATTCTTAAGGTCTCTCCGAATCCCTCTTCCGGTTTTTGCCGCTGGTCTTGCCAATTTGGACAGCTTGGAGCCAAGCTGCTGCTTTCAGCTGCTTTCAGCTGTTGCTTTTGTCCAACTCATGAGACTCATGTGGGAAGTCTCGAATCGAAACTTTTCAAACACGTGCATCGTTTCGTCGAAATCGCTGTGATGTTTTTTTTCTATATATTTCTTTTTTTTCCGAGTTGTCTCCATTTTTGTCCTGTTTGTGTTTCATTCAACATTTTGATACATTTTGTTGTTTATGTTTGCTGTTTCAGCTGTGCGTGATTTCTTCAGAGATTCTGCGAGGTGCTTTTGCTGTACAGCTTTTACAAGAACCGAAGTATTGACCGTGTTTCTCCAGCTCCACGCCTCAGCGAATCACACTTTGCACATTGCACGTTGTGTTTCAAACTTTCCTCCCGTGATCCAGTATGATCCAGTGGTTTGCGATTTGAATTCAATCTCATAATTGCCTTCGGCAAGCCCGGCCATAGCAGGTCGGGGAAGTAGGCTTGAAAGTTGGGGGGTGAGGCCCTAATTGAAACATCTGAGTTGGTTCTGTTTTTGGTGTAGAATCTGGTAGGTGCAAATGCTTGTTGGCGTGAAAACTAGTTGGTGTAAATATTGTAAATGCGGGTTGGTACTGTAAAGGCTGGTTGCTGATGGTTGGTGTATACAAGCCTGTTTGTGTGAGATTTTACTTTAATTACATATTTGGTGTAAAAAAATGTAGAAGCAGGTGTTGTGCAAAAGCTTCTTGTGTAAAAACCAGTAGGCGTAAAAATCACCTGGTGCCAGAGTTGCAATGCATAAACATTCCTCGGAGTACAGTTTGGAGAGAGAGGACGAAGAAAGAACACAGGCTTCCGGGGACCTGAGAGGAATTAAACCTTCGACCTTCACAATCTTTGCCCAATCGGAGGTGAGTCGCATATTGGTGATGACGGTGATGAAGATGTGAAGGGGGAGGGCTGGGACACGATTCAGACGGGCCAAGAACAGAAACCAGAACAACAAATTCTAATCAGACATGCTGGCAGGCCGGCGGATTCCCAACAGCAGTGCTTGTTGGGTTTCAATCTATTCTGGGACTGGTGCATCGTAAAACCGAAATGGAAACCTGGAACCCTCGAATCTGCAATCTTTACTGCTGGGTTGGAACGCTGGGTTGATTTGTACCAAGACGGCGGTCGCCACTGCGGTTGTGATGTTTTTGCTTGGGTCGCCAGAGCGCTAATCTGCGGGAACTGATGGTCCGTGCTGTGTTGTGTAGAGCGAGTTTGTTCAGTGCAAAGCAGATGCAACTGATACAACATTGTGTTGACAGTGTTGTCCGTTTGGTTTAAAAAGGCAGAAACCGGGTGTAAAGTGCAGCAAATCCCAAGATCCCGGTCTGTGACTATCGAAAGGAATCTGGCGAATGTTTGCATGGCACCACTGACCCAATGTGTACCAACTGATCCAATGCAAAGAACATTCCAAGACAGTTTCTACATGTTTCTACCTGCGCTTTATGCCGAGGCTGAAAGTGTCTTCTGGGATGAACATGGCCGCGCTTGGGTGCGTGATGCCTATGGAAGGTGCGCTCTTAAGCTGGATCCATAGGCATCGCAAAGCAAAGCAAGGTGGAGATGCTCATCCATCCCACGAGCATTTCCGAAGCGGATGATCCCCTTGTGTAGTACGATCAAAATGAACAGAAAGATGGTGCGCAACATCTGCAAACATGGATAATTTCTCCAGATCCAACGTTCGGGATTTTGTCCCTGAGAAGCATCGTCGTAGAAATCGCGGAATACCTGCTACACTTACATGTTTAGGCCCAGACCTCATGCTTTCAGGATATGGTGTTTTGGGATTCAGGGTCTCTAAATGCAGGTGCGGGGGATATGATTTGAAAAGCAAGATCTTCAATATAGGCTCCTTGCAGGCATTGCAGCATCGCAAGGAGCAAGAATCTAACCGACAGCTGGTATCAGCTGGTTGGTTTTCTTGAACACGAAATATAAATAGGATTCAGCTCATAAGACGAAGCTGCTGTCAGTGCCAAGAGTAACAAGCGCAAGAAATTTGCTGGAGTCCCTGGATGCTTTTGGTAGTTGTTTGGATTTGCAGCCTTGTTTGCAGTGGCATTGTGTTGTGATCATGATTAGTCTTACTTCACGATTTTTGGATATGCTTGATATGTAGGTGCATCATGTGGCAGCATCCTCTCGCAGCCCGGTCCCACTTCTCAACTGCCACACCTTACGTAGTAATGCCCGCTGTCACCCTTATCCCCAACCTCTAACCTCATGTAGTTCATTGTCATGTAGATGAACTGAATCGATGAAAGTGGTTTGTGCCGTGAAATTTTTTTACAGGATTTGCCCCAATGTCCTTGCTTTGTCGCAGGTTCCATCGAATGCCTGATTTGGATCGTCAAGTCATATCGCAAGCTGCAAGATGAAATAGTCAACCCGCAGCAAGCGTCAATCGGAACGTTTGGACGTCACCCTCGGAATGCCGTGCAACTTCTTGATGCTGCAGTATAGGAGCATAGAAAAGGTCAAGAGACTGGAGCGGGTTCAATATTTTTGGACTTGATATTTTTTCGTTTTTTTCCCTGGTCGGATCAGAAGTTGCATTTTTTTTCCGAGATTTGGAACAGATTGGATTTGGATCCGTGTTTGGATCGATCCGCGGAGTGTAGGAAGGGATTGCGCAGGATCCACCGCAGACAACGAACGCAATGGCACAACTTGAGTTACTCGTATCCTGGCATTCATTACCCTAGTAATCATCTTTATCTTTCTAAGTTCGGTGAAAGCAAAGCAAGTGTAGAAGAGTCGACGTAGTTGACCCTTTGTTTGCGTTTCTTTAACCATGATTGCCAAACCCTCTAGTGCAAAGATATTTGTCGAGGCGCGTAGAAGTGCCTGAGCAATCAATGTGAGCCTGGAAAGTTTGAAAACGAAAGACTCCACTACGCTCAGAATACTGAAACCATGTTTGCGGGTCATGCCAGTGTATGAGCCGGGTTGTGCTTCACGAATTTGATCCGGCAGGTTGTATTTCCAGCGTAATTATATATGTGGATTTAGTTCATGCATTTGACCAGGGAAGATGTTTGAATTCACTGCAAAATATAATTCATAATTAGCTTAATCTCCCTGTCTTTGTCTTTGCAGATCTGCCCTTGCACAGTCTTTCTTTGTTCAAAGTTGTGCACGCGTAGTGCACGTCCCACGGTGCCACGGGCCGCGACAACGGGCCGCCGGAACAATGGAGCGCGAGCACAGGCCGCTTGCTCTAAGCCGCTCGGCGCAGGAAGCTCCTGGATTTACCATCGACCGATTGACCAGTGAAATGAAGGTGACTAAGGTGACTGACCAGTCCACGTGAATTATATATATTATATTGAGCAAATCATAAGCCCATGGGCCGTGCCTGCTTGCAAGGGGCGCTGTTGTACCCAGTCCGTATTTCTTGCATGCCATGGTCTTATGGTCTTTGAGTCTTTGAGATGCCACCAGCATTTGCAGGATCGAAGATAAGAGGTGTCAGCAGTCAGCAGGATCATTTCTTTCCAACGCAAAGCGACTAACGCAGATGATTTCCGCTGTGCATGCTTTGGAATGCTATCCAACATAATCTCACAATCTCTTCAGAGACCCTCGCAGAGACTCTCACATCTTACATCAAAAGATTGCCCAATCGCACCAAGGAACAGCTTCTGGCCCAGTGGATCTCCGACCACCGCGGCAGGCAACATGCCAAGTTGTCCTGTCTCCCATTTGATGTTGTCGTTTGTACTTGTCGTTCAAGACGTAATGATGGCGCCTGGAGAGAGGGATGTTTGCAGCGTTGTGGACTGCGTGTTCTCGAGCGGAAGGAAAGGCGCATCACGACAAATGAGGGAGCCTCTGCAAGAACAATAAAGAAGGACTTCCGTTGCCGGTTGTCAGATTGGATCTCGCATTCGTTCACCATGTGCAAAAGAAAACTGTGAGATGTGCTTTTCGTTGAGACACTAGACGACTTGAGGTAGACAGTTCCGCACAAAGCAAAGCTGGACATTGGATTTATTGCTTTTTGATGTAACCGATGTAGCATCATGCATCGTTTGGAATACTCGAGAAACATAATGTAGCCAATGCCTGCTGTGATCCCTCGATAGCTTTGATCCCTCGGGGCGTTGCCTTGGGGCGTTGCCGCTTGCAGTCGCCGTCGCCTTGTCGCCTTGCAGGGCTGGTTGAAAGACACCCAAGGCGATGCTTCGTACCAAAAAGCTGTCAAGCAGGCGACTGACTTCGTTTAATTGTTATGCATACCGTATGGGTTACCAATTGCAGTGTCCGACAATTATGCAGACATATGCACCATGGAATAGGTCACACAAATATCTGAGATTATCGACCCTGGTCTGGAGCAGGTGACTTAGTACTCTGGACTGGTTTTCCTTCTCATAGGTGTAGTTCTTGCTGTTGACACACACCTGCACACTTGCTCAGACGTCTTATCGAATTGTGATGTGGAATGCAACGGTCGTGCAAAAACACCATCAAACCAAAGACCACAATAATAACAATAATGATAATAATTGCTGTTGTGGCACCACCTTACCTTTCATTTTTGCATTTGCACATTTCAGATCCTTTAACCTGTCAGGTGCTGAACTCAACCTGATGCGTAGCGGTTTTTTTTCTTCAAGGGTCCCGTGGCCAAACTATGCCCGCCAGATAGGGTTGCAAAGCGAGGAGAAAAACTAGAAGAACGAGCAGCTGCGGAGGCCTGGATCCGAAGAAGGCTGGGAATTTTAGGTGGCTGGGCATGGTGGAGCACTAGGGGTTCATCAGGTTATGAGCCCAAAGCCTGCCCCTGCAAAGATGGAACCTATGATGCAAAGAAGAAAAGCTACCCCGAAAGAGCTTGAGCAAGGCCAAAGGGAAATAGAAGAACCACAAAGGAGGCTGGATCAACAGGTGAAAGATGAAGTAGCGTTAGAAGATAGGAAGACTGAAGGTGATTCTAAGGAGGCTGAGACCCCCATACCGCCTGAGGAGAATATGGAAAGGGTTAAAGCTATAACTGAAGGTCCCCAGTCTTCAAAAGCTGCCTCACCTGAGGAAATCCGCCCTCTGAAAAATGCGCCTGAGGAACCTGGAGCCGCTAAGGAGACTAAGGTTGCAGTTGCTGCTGAAGGTGTTTTGCCTTCACCGCAGTCAGCGCCGTTTCAAAGAACTTCGAAAGCTGCAGCCAGTGACCTGAAGACTCCAGAAAAGAAAGATGAAGAAGGACAGCATGGGGTTGGGAGTGTGGAAAAAAGCGTAGCACCTCAGTCAGACCCGAAAATGTCTGAACCTCCGCACATGTCCACGCCCATGACTCCTTTGTTTGATGAAAATCAACTTAGAAGGTTTCAAGAACTGTATGCACAAGCACCATGGCTATATCCACAACATGTCTCTCAAGCTCCCTTGTCTCTGATGCCACCTGGGCAATTCTTGCCTCCGGTCCAACGACCTCTTTTCCTTGAACAAGATGAACGAAGAATGCATGAGGAGGGCCGGGTTGGGTCCAGCGGCTTTCATGGACATGGACATGATAGAAGCATGGATGTAGATAGAGAAAATCGAGAACTGAGAAGGAATTTGGAAAAGGTTTTGAGGGAGAATCAGCTCCTGAGGGAAAGGGTTGATGCGTTGGAGTTTCAAAAGTTGGATGAATGCAACTCCAAATGGCTCTGATGGCCAGCTTGAAAGACCCCCCAAAAAGGAGGCCGATAGACCCCAAAAAACCCAAGGGAGGCCGAGGAGGCTTTCAACTCCCAGTGGCCGGATGTCGGTGTGACCACCGGTTCAGGTAAGGAGGCTGAAAGACCTCCTGATGCGCTGCATCACTTGTGTCGTCAGGGCTTCTGCAACCATCGCCATGACGCCAGGGGCCCATCTTGAAAGGTCTTTTGAAGACTTCACCTCCAAACCTTCTCCTGCTTTCTTCATTCTTTTGTGGTTGTTAACCTTCAGTTTCAAGTTTCCGCCGAAGGTAGTTGGTTTGGTAGCGGAGCCACCATATTGACCTTGCGCAAAAGTAGTTTCTTCCCAGCCAAACTCCTTCTTCAAAGAAGCCCACTCTTTGGTGTCCCAAAACGAGACAACTTCTGGCTTGTAGTCTTTGGGTGATGCTGGCTGTTCCAAGGTGAAGCCAACAGGGCTTGGATCTTTTCGCGCTTCTTTGATGTAGTTGAAGACCATGGCAAGGAAGATCATGCGCCAGAGGAGGAGGTCATCTTCTTGAATCATAATTTTTTCAGCTTCTGTAAGTCCACTGATTCCATATTCTCCTCCTCCCCAAGACCTGACTGGCCTTGGACAATCCGGTTGACCGGGCACTTTGTAGTGACGCAACACACTTCTGCTTCGGCAGTTTGTGCCATCGACTATCGCTTTGAGCTTGTTCTCCAATGCAGCTCGAATCAGAGCTGCATAGGGCCCCACATCTGTTGAAAGGTCATGATGTGAGCCTCTTTTGATGTCGAGCTCCAAAAGGGCGGAAGCTTCACCTCCTTGTTGATGCCACGCACGGGCAAGTGTAAATCCAGAGTTTTCACCTGCAAACATGTTGACCATGAATCCATTTCTTTGCATTCTTTTTCTGGTTCTTCGGTTCGCAGGCAAAGTTGACCATGAAGTTGGCTCGACAGCTAACCTGGACTTTATGTGTTGTGGAAGACGTCGAAAAACTGGGCGCGTTTCTACCAGCTTTTTCATCCATTCAACTTCTTCTTTAAAGGTTCTTTCTTCGACTTTCCCCAGGATTGCAGTCTGCTCCAACTCCTCGATCAGCTCAAGAGCTGTTGACCTTAACATTTGAGGGCAACCTCCTTTGACTTGGATCGGCAAAATGCCGCGGTGTGGGTGTCGAAGGCAAACTCCTTCGCTGTTCCATTCGATTTTGCAGCCAAGCTTTTCAATGAGCAAACCCGTCGGCAAGATCGGCTCCACATCAGCGCGCCCTGAGACCATCACACCTCCAGGAGTCATTCGGAGTTGAGTTTGTTGACCATTCGCCAGGGTCACATTCACAGTCTTGTAGTTGGCACATGATTCTCCTGGACGTAGTGGACGGAGTGTATGGGTGGCCCCAGAGTCCATGAGGTCTTGTGTTTTTCCAAAAGAAACTTGGCTCAACTTGAACACCTTCAACTTCAGCGAATTCAACTGTTGCTGAAGTCGATCAACAACTTCATCTCTGGGCTCGTTTGCAACACTTGTAGTAGAGGGAGAAGCGGTAGACGCAGAAGTGGTCAGGCTTTTCAACATCTTCTTTCCTTGCTCCAAAAGGTCTTTCATAGACGCCTGTTCTGAGCCTCCCTCATCCTCCTTTGTCTTTGGGCTTGATGGTGACTTTTCCTTCCCCTCAACCTTTTCAAGTCGTGGCTTTTGTGGAGAGGTGTCAATCGAATTCTTTGGTCTTCTGCATGCCGGCGACATATGGTCTGGGCAGCCGCAATTCCAGCATCTTCTCTTTTCATCTTTGACATCGTGGGAAAAGGTGCATGTCTTTCCCCTTTTGCAACCTTGGTCTGTAAGGAAAAACGACACTTCGGCTTTTCGTCCTTTCCTTCTTCTCTTTTTGTAGGTGACCTTCCAGTCTCCTCATCTCCTTTCTTTGCTTTCGTTCTTTCAGCTTCCAAAGACTTCAACTTCGGTTGCTCACCTTTGGCAGCTGCTGTGGATGCACCTGGCTTCTTTTCGGTTAAAGCCAGCTGTTCAAACTCAGCAAGAAGGTAAGCGAACTGCTCCACGTTGGTGTCATTTGGCGTAGTGTCAACCCCAAGCCCAGACCGGACTAGGGACACCCTGAACTGTAGCTCCCTTTGACTTTCCAGCTGTTTCTTTGACATCTTTAAAAGTCCCTTGAGTTGTAGAGCTGGATCTGGGGGCACAGCTCCTATTTCTTTTGCGCGGTTTCTCCATCGAAGCCAACGTCGTAGTGCACCAGGAGCTTCATTGAGGCTTTGAATCTCCGGGGGCTCCTCCAAGCTTCTAAGGATGTTTTGCTTTTCTGAAATTCCTCCAGGGCTATAGGCGGCCAAGAGATACGTGACAATCCCAAAGGTCGTCATTCTCCTTGAGGCTACAAGTTCTTCGCGGACACCCTGGGGAACAGCTTGGAGGATCATTGAAGAAACCCTTCTTTCAACCCTCTGCCACTTCTCCAAGGTAATTTCAGGCGGTGCTCCACAGGGGTGCTTGATTCTTTCCAAGGGGCTCAAGCTCATGTGAAGCCTGTACCATTCTTCAGCTGCTTCGACGGTAATTCGCCACCATTCCCCTGCCGTCATGGAGAGGTCTGCAACGATGGGCTCCGTCAGTAAAAGCCAATCTCCAAGAATCAAGGGCCATGTTGAGCTTCCCATGGTTGTAATGCTGGAAGATCTGGGCTGCCAGTGGGAATCGTTTCAACACCCTTCACCAAACCAGCATCATCCTTGGAGTCGTTCATGCGCTTTTGCATCTCTTTCATAGATTCCATCATCAATGCCACAATGACTTTTCCGTGAACGCAGCCGATGAATCGCCAGCTGACGTCTTTTCACCTTTGTGGGGGTCTGCAGCCTCCCTTGATCTTTGAGAACCTTTACCGCTACCCAATGTTGCGACTTCTGAGCTGGGACGAACACATCGCCCATGGGCATACTCCATATCGCCGAGACTGTGCAGTATGTCAACAAACTATGCAGCAGTGCCATCCTCACAGAAAGTTCCATATCCTGTTGGAGGAGGTCTTTCCTTGGATGTGGCTGGACCGTTGATTCCAGCGAAGGACATTGGAGGTCTCTACGCAAGATGGATGTTGGCTGGCACTCTGACATGGGCAGTTCCAGCTGAATCAGAAAAGATGAAAGATCCTGAAGTTCCGAAAGCAGAAGGAAATGAATCTTACTTTGAGGTATACCCTGAAGATGAACAAGAAAAAGATGAAGATAATGCGAAAGAAGGTCAGGAGGAGGCAGCAGGTGAGGAGAAAGATGGAGAAGATCCAATGGAAGTTTGGGCTGAAGAAGATGAGGTAAAAGAAGGGGGGGAGGAGAAAAAAGAGGATGCCTTGGTCCCAGGGGGAGCTCCGCCTGAGCCACCCTATCTCTTGCCTCCACCTGAAAAGAAAGAAGGGGAAGAAGAGCTCAAACCAGGAGGCTTCGACATCAAGATCTTCCGCCTGGCTGCACCTATGATCACCAAAACTGCAAGAGAAGTCACCAAAACGGCAATGGACTTCATCCTCAAGCTCAGAATGGACGGCTTCCACATTGGAAGAATACATTCAGATCGAGGTCATGAGTTCTCCGGGTGGCATAGTGCTGACACGCACACCTGGAGATGATCCTCGAGCGAATGGCCGTGTGGAGGTGGCAGTGAAGAGCTTCAAAACACAAACACGTCGGCTGCTCAAACAAGCCGATGTGGGCAGCGAATGTTGGCCATTAGCGGCTCGCTATGCCGATGCCTTGAACAGAAGCTGGCGGCTTGGCGACGCTCCAAGCTTTCCACCCTTCATGCAGGACGTCCTTGTGAGGCGTCGCACATGGAGACAGGGTGTCTTCGAGCCCACCGTGGAGAGACTGTCAAGTACCAGTTTCCTGCTCCTGAAGAACATGGACATTGGGTTCAAGCTGAAGAAGAACGACCAAGAGTCACCAAATACGTTCTTCGGAAAGCCAAAGAGCCAATCACCGACCAGAAGTGTGTCGCAATCGAAAAGGAACTTGCTGATGCTTTGACCACCAGAAGGAGGTTGCGAGAGAAGACATCAGTAAGAAAGATTGAAATTGAGGAGAAAGATTTGAAAGATGAGGAGAAAGAAGAAGAAAAGGTTCAGCAGCTGAGACACAGGCTGAGCAGAATGATAGAAGAAGAAATGAAGCACATGGTCGAAGACGACCCTGACATAGCAGTGGAAGAACTCAAATGGGTAGCGAAAATGAAAAGAATGATGGAAGAACCAAGTGAGGAGGATGAGATTCTCCAAACGAAAGTAATCTCAACAAGAGAGGTTGTGAAAAGTTGGAAAAGTTGGCTTGAAGCCATCGATGCCGAAGTTCAAAGTCTTTTGGAGAAGAAAGAAGCTTTGAAAAAGATCGCAAGAAAAGAATTGGAGGAGATTCAAAAGAAGGCTGCTCAAGAAGGCCGCACTGTGGAGATCATACCCTCAAAATTGGTCTTCACGATCAAAGCTGGCAGCAATGGCAGCAAGCGCAAAACACGTTGGGTGATTTGCAGAAACCATGAGTCCAAAAAGGATTCTGAACAGACCTTTTCAAGCGGTGCTGATGCCGCAGCCTTTCGGCTGTCCATTTGGGCAGCAGCCCGTTATCAATGGGCTGGTGCAGGCATCGACATCAAGACTGCATTCCTCAACGCGTTGATGGATCAGGACGACCAAGAAGCTGTCCTGATTGTGAGGCCACCTGCACTTTTCACCGAGAAGGGCTACATGGCACCGGATGATTTCTTCGTGCCTCAAAGAGCTGTGTATGGGCTCCGCCGTTCTCCAAGATTGTGGGGCACGTGCCGCGATGAAACTATGGAAAGCTTTCAAATCGAAGCAGAAGATTCAAGAGGAGGAAAAGAAAGTTCCATCTACGAGCTCTTCAATCAGAACCAAACCTTTGGAGAGTGCTGGAAATTTTCGATGAAAGCCATGTCCTATGGGGACTGGTTATGACCTACGTGGATGACATCTTCATCTGCTCATCCCACTCCATCCTGGAGGCCATCAAGGAGAAGTTTCAAGAAACTTGGAAGACATCAACGCCAGAGTATGTCTCCGAGCATCCCATTCGTTTTCTTGGGATGGAAGTGTCAAAAAGAAAAGCTGAGGATGGAGAAAGGGAGGAGTGGTATGTGACCCAGAGGTCATATATATCAAAGACTTGATAGAGAAAAGTGAAGAAAAAGTGAAAGAAAGAAAGATCCCTGTTACCCGTGACCAAGCTCACATTGAAGCACCAGCGTCTACACCTACGTTGGAAGAAGTGCGAGGAGCTCAAAAATTTGTTGGAGAAGTACTTTGGCTTCTCACCCGCTCACGCCCTGACCTCATGTATGGTGTGAGTCGGATGGGATCAAACGTCCTGAAGAATCCCGTCAAAGTCATGGAGCTAGGAGATCAAATGAAGGGCTATCTCAAAAGAACTCAAGATGAGGGACTCCGCTACCAGGTGGACTTCAAAGATGAGATCGTCCTGCAGGCATACTCAGATGCCTCATTTTCTACTGAAGGCTCAGAAAGTCATGGAAGCTTTTTGATTTCGCTGGAAGGGTCGCCGATTCTTTGGCGAGCTGGCCGACAGAGTCTGGTCACACTTTCAACAGCTGAATCAGAGATGACAGAAGTCATAGAAGCGATGACTGCTGGCGAATCAATAGCTGTCATGGTCCAAGAGCCCTACGAGGTGGTCATCAAAGTGTCCTACACCGACAGCCAAGCAGCTGAAGCCATTCTGACCTGCGATGGCGGCAGCTGGAGGACGAGGCACCTCAGGCTTCGTTCCTCATTTGCCAGGCAGAGCATCAGCCGTGGCGATTGGCTGATCCAACATGTTGCTGGCGAGCCAATGATCGCCGACTTGGGGACGAAAGCCTTGAGCGCCCCAAGATTTGAAAAGCTGAAAAATCTCATGAGCATGGGAAGTTTGAAAGAAGTAGAAGAAAAGGAGGAAGAAAAGAAAGAAGGAGGTTTTGAGAAAGAAAGGAGGCTGAGAGAAGAAGGCGAAGATCAAAAGAAAAGCGAAGGGATGAAAGTAGCTGAAGCAGCCCAGATCATCAAGCTCATCACTCTGGCTGCTGCCATTTCTTCAGCGAAAGCGGTTGAAAATGAGAAAGTTAAGGAGGATGAAAAATCAGCTTTGAAACGATGGTCGCTTGCCACACCTTTTTTGTGGTTTTGGCCACACTCTTTGCGCAGCAGATCTGGAAGGTAGGAGTACGGTTGGTGAGAGCTGCCGCTCAAAGGCGCCAAGTCCCATCACCCGGAAGTCTCCCTGGAGAAGCGAAGCGAGGAGAAAAGACTTCGAAAGGAAGCGTAGTTTCAAGCCATGGCGAGCGCTCCGTTGATGCTGCCCCCTTAACTGCCTCACCATCAACTTCTTCGTCCTCTTCTCCGCCACCACAGGTTCCAGTACAAAGTGCTCCGCGACCAAAAGGAGCACCAAAGGTGAAAAGTTTTCCAAAGATGGGTCACTTGCCAAATGTGACACCATCACCAAGGGTTCAACAGCCGAAATCAAGATCACAGGGCTCAAACATGCCCACCGTTGAAGAGGACATCTTTGGAAGCTGGGATGAAATCGAAAGAAAGGAAAGACAGATCCGAATGGAGCTGAATGCTGCTGCACCAGGTGATCCGATTTTGCATTTCAGGTGTTTTCGACACGTTTTGGCGGAGTTTATCATTTGAGCCGAAGCTGTCGACATTTGGCTTCGGTGACCACTGGTCTGGCGAAAGAATCAAAATGGTGGAGTCGATGCCAACGCTCTGCCTATCAAAATGGATCAGTTCCTGCTCTTGGTGCCACCCTGTTTCTGAGAGCGTACGGAAGTGCTGCACATTCAGATATGAGATGCCCTACAGCACTGGGATCGAATCACCTGCAACTGTGCACGGCATGTTTAGAAGCCAAAAATTCAACAGCTTGAGCCTGGCTGAAAGGTGAAAGGTCCAAAGCGGATCTTTCAAGGGGGAGTGCTGTTGTGGCACCACCTTACCTTTCATTTTTGCATTTGCACATTTCAAATCCTTTAACCTGTCAGGTGCTGAACTCAACCTGATGCGTAGCTGTTTTTTTTCTTCAAGGTCCCGTGGCCAAACTATGCCCGCCAGATAGGGTTGCAAAGCGAGGAGAAAAACTAGAAGAACGAGCAGCTGCGGAGGCCTAGATCCGAAGAAGGCTGGGAATTTTAGGTGGCTGGGCCTGGTGGAGCACTAGGGCTAAATAAATAAATAAATAAATAAAAATATATACACATAATAATAATAGTAATAATGATAATAATAATGATAATAAAACATATTAATAATGATAATAATATTAATAATATACCAGTAGTACCGCACAAGGCGGCGGCGGAAGTTTCAAAAATAGGAAACCTATAGGAGAGTTTGGTTGTTGTGAATCAGGGATGGCAGAGCGAAGCCACTGATGGACTGAAAGGTGCTTGATCTCTTTCACTCTTTCTCTCTCTCTTTCTCTCTTTTTCTCTCTGTTTCTCTATCTTTCTCTGATTATCTACCGACCTACCTGCCGATCTATCTGTCTACCTCTCTATCTGTCTGTCTGTCTATCTCTCTCTCTATCTATCTATCCATCCATCCATCCATCCATCCATCTATCCATCTATCTATCTATCTACCTATCTATTTATCTACCTATCTAC
>CAMXCT020001805.1:84231-91731 GCA_947184155.2 Cladocopium goreaui
TATCTATCTTATCTATCTTATCTATCTTATCTATCTTATCTATCTTATCTTTCTTATCTATCTTATCTATCTATCTTATCTATCTTATCTATCTTATCTATCTTATCTGTCTTATCTGTCTTATCTGTCTTCTCTGTCTTATCTATCTTATCTATCTTATCTATCTTATCTATCTTATCTATCTATCTTGACCACAAGCTATCCAATGCCTGGCCTTTTGAATCTCAAGCTCTATGGTCGGTAGTGTCCAAAGGGTTCTCCTGCTGGGTCTTGAAGGTGCTCGTAACAACAGGTGGAGCCTTGGTTGTCCTGCTGCTGCATCCAACCTTCTGTTTCCTTCCTTGCCTTGATTTTCCCTTGTGGATTTGTTACTGGCACCTGCGCCACCATCTTTTCCCTCTGGACTCTTTGGACTTGGATTTCACCTGCTCCTGCTTCGCCCATTCCATCTTCCTCTGCGCCATCATCTCGGTACTCAGTTTTGCTGAGTACGCGTATGAGCCAAAGCAAGCACGACGGAGAGCCTTTTGAAGTTCAGTGCTCTCTGGGGGATCTTCGCATCACCATTGCGGGGCCTCGTGATCAAGCCACTGCACTTCTGCTTAGGCTTACCTCGGAGAGATCGGAAGATTCAACGAGATCACCAAGGACTGAGGGATCCTTTGACTTGGTCTCATCAGTGTCACCGGAGGTGCAGCATTCTGAGAGCCGTGGGACTATTGCTTCGAGTTTTCTGCCTTGCCCTCGTCATCTACTGGCTCAATCTACGAGGTTGTCTGGGTCCTCAACATCCGGTGAAGATCGGATTCGCAGAGCTTGGACTGCCGGTCAGTGGGCAGGTGCGGTACAGGCAGGGAGAGTTCCTACACCCAACCGCTCTCAGCAGTTGGATCTCCGACCCAGGTACTACGCCATCATTAAGGCGCAGAATTCTGTGCAAGAGTGCTGCGTCCTATTGGGGCATCATTGAGGACCTGGCGAAGTCCAACTCAATTTCCCACTCATTCCCGTCAGAGATTGAGGCGCAAGTGTACTTTGTAGGAGCTGGGGTCATTGACTTTGAGATCCGTCAGTGAGAAAAATGGACTCCTTGGATGGTATTCTAGCTATGGAGTGTTTGATGCTGGCCACGGACGACTTGGTGCCCTATGTGCTCAGTTGGACCCTGGATCCAGAAAGCCGAGAACCTGCTGGTGATTATGAGGCGGACAGGTGGTATCCTGTTGGCCGTCCCAGCAAGTTTTCTCCCCATGGATATTGTCGAGCAGGGCAATGCTGGAAGCCCCACAAGCGTTTTCGGGCCTTCCGTGGAGTTCGAGGTCCCCGCTATGCTTGCAGATGGAGGGATAGTTTCTCAGACCGGAGGCACAGTTCTGGTCAGGGTCATCGATTGCATGGAGAGGATCATGTCACACCTTCGCGAGTTCATGGAAGACGAGGAGGTCACCTTCTCCTTCGACGAGGATTCTCCTTTCGCTTTCCCCTCCATAGATGCCTTGGTTCCGTTGGTGAGGACGTGGGCCACAGCTACCTCAGAGCAGCTGGCTGCGTTTTACCCCCCCGAGGAGTTGGAAGATCCTGCAGACCCAGATGCAACTCCCCTGCCGCGAAGACCTCCTGCCAGAAAGGCTACTCCTTCAGGAAGTGGGCCAAAGGCAAAGCGGGTCACAACAGCCGCGCTGTCCACTCAGCTGGAGGAGGTTTTGGGGCTGCTGCCACAGATGTCCCAACAGTTGACTTTATTGAGCACAAGACAACAGAGGTTGGAGGATCAGCTGCCCACATTGGGCAAGAGTGCAGCAGTTGCGGTAGCTCAGCCTTTGGGAGCGGCGCTGGACTTACCCCAGCTACCAGTATCCGCCCTTGCAAAGACCCTGCAGCCTCCCCCACGAACTGCAGCTCGTCAGAGCCCTGGTTTGTTGGCATCCCCGGGGCTCGGGAAACCATTGGAGTTAGAGGCATTGGAAGAAGAGAAAGTGGACCCCGAACCCAGATCTGCCCAGATTTCCGGGGATGCTTTAGCCCAGGCTGTTTTAGTCCAATCACAAGCGCTGACAAGTTTGGTCGCTCAGATAGCACATGTTCAAGGCGATCCCATGAGCGAGCTGACATCCTCAGGGGGTGCAGGTGTTCGAGGAGCAACGGGCCGAGCAAAGCTTCAAGCAGAGCTGGCGCTACAGAAGGGACTTTTCTTCCGTGCAGTCCTGCAGAGCATGTCACGTCGGATGTCCCCAACCAGTTCCTCAGATGCCTCTCCCCAAGAGCTCTTGAATCGTGGTGTTTCTGGAGTACGCTACTTGGAGAGATTTGGAGGATACGGAAGACAGAGGGAGCTAGGCCAGTTACAGTTCCAGGTCATGACAGCTTTGGACTACATGATGGCAGGGCAAATGGATGCCGCCATGGACACAGTGGCTCTGCTGGCAGTGACAATAGAACAGGCATGTTTGGACGGTGGCAGAATGGATTTGGCCACCCTCCTTTGTTTGCAAGAGGACGCACCAGCCTCGATCTATGTCAACAGGCAGATGATGAGCACCTCCCGCACCAGGGCTTTCGCGCCCTTAGCCGATCAACGATGGGTCACGTGCGCTCTGGCGTTCCTCAAAGAATTGGAGGTCATCTCCAGCAAGCGGGTGGAACTCCTTGGGCAGAGCCGCAGTCCCGAGACTTCATCAGATCCACCTGCAGCAAAGCCAAAGCCAAAGGCAACCCAAAGCGGAAGGGCGGGGGCAAGGGCTCTCAGGCTGTTGCGGAGGAGGTGGAGTCCTAGCAGACCATGAGCGATCAACCAACAACAAGCTGAGTCAGGGACCAGAGACAAGCCCTCTCACAGCTACTTTCAGTTTTGACGCGTGGGCACTTTGTATCCCACGTTGGTTTCTGAGGTGCAGGACAAGTTTTGGATGGCGCCTCAAAAGACTTTTCACTGCTTGCTGGCGTGGCCCCTGTGCTTCGCCTACCGCATCTTTTCCCCTGCCGGTGGCCTACCCAGGTTGCTTTGATGGCAGTGGCCCTGGTCTTTCAAGACGGAGGTTGGCCGCGAAAGCTCGACAGAGACTTTTGCATGTTGTGGTTTATTGTCTGAACTACATGTTCCTTAGCCGACACCCTATCCTTGCAGAGATTGGGAGGCAGCCAAATGCTTTGCAGCGCAGTTGTTTCCAGCGCTTGAGGCTGCTGATGGATGCGTGTGGAGTTCACCAGGAAGAGCTCTCAATGATTCCTGGTTGCTCTGGCCCTGAATTAGCTGTTATGCTGATGCAGATGGAGAAATTCATCAACGTGCACTCTGAGCTGGGACAAAGTTATGCCCAGCCACGACACATCAAGTTCAAGCCGGATCCTGCCGTAATTTCAGCTGAAGAGCACCCTGAGCTCCAACCTTACAAGAACCTTCGTGTAGATGGGCTGAAGTTGGTTGGTGAGGGAAAGTGGAAGATGAGTGATTTTCTTTCAGGGCCACTTTGGCTCCCTTTTCAGGAACCTCGTTTTCTTCTGCATGATGAAGATGTTGATTTTGCGGCGGGCCCTTGCTTCAAACAAGAATCTCGTAATGAGAATCTCAAGTTGGCAAAGCTGTGGGACACAAAGGGTCTTTTGGAGCTTGCGGCCTCCCCCTTTCAGGATGGTATGTTCTCGCGTGTTTTCGATGCACACAAGTCAGCTTTGCACGATAGGCAGATTGGTGATCGACGTTTACCCAACATGATGGAACGAGCCATTGACGGGCCTTCCAAGTATCTGCCTCCAGGGTTTTTGCTGACCAACCTCAGTGTGGCTCGCGGCTCACAGCAAATTTTTGGCAGTGTAACAGACAGGCGCGAATTCTACCACCAGACAGCAGTCACCTATGAACGCGCCTGCTCCACTATGTTGCCTTTCAAGTTTTCTGAAGAGGAGCTAGCGGGTCATCGGGCATTGCAGAAACACAAAGAAAGGGAAGAGGCTGGACGCAAAAAGAAAAAGGACAGAGTTTCGCAAGGTGATGGTTTTGGACCACTTTCAGCTGTCACCACTTCTCCTGCTGGGGATGACCTATACCCTTGTTTTGCTTCTCTCTTTCAAGGTGATCATTTTGGCGTTGAGTTTGCTTTACAGGGTCATGAGGATCCCTTGCAGCGGCATGGACTTTTAGCAGAAGAACACCGGCTGAGAGGGCATTCAGTTTTTCCCGTGACGTCTCAGTGGGAGGGCCTCATCATCGATGACTACTTTGTGATTTGCAGAGATAGTTTTGGTGCAGACCCCCTCAACACCTTTGCGGAGAAAGCTCTGGGTTGGGCTCTACAAGCCTATGAAACCTATGGTGCCATTGGTTCTGCTGACAAGGTCGGCGAGGCGTCAATACGTTTCAAAGTAGCTGGCGCAGAGATTGACTCTTCCGATGCTCTTGTGCGGAGAGGTTTGACAACAGTTGCAGCTCCAATATATAGGAGGTGTATGACTGCAGTTGCTGACACCCTCTTCAAGGAGGCGGCTGAAGCTGAGGCCTTGGGGGAGAATACCACAGTTGCACTTTCAAGGACAACAGCCACTGAGCTTTGCATTCTCTCAGCGTTGGTGCCTCTTGCGGTGACCAACATTGCCACGAGATACTCAGGGAAGCTGTACACATCAGATGCATCGTTGGGAGTGGGCGCTGTTGCCTCCACTCAAATCTCTGCGTCTTTGTCTGAAGTGCTCTGGCTGGGCAGTGACAAGCGAGGCTGCTACACCAGACTTGACAGTATGCCGGCTGCTCTGCTGGCCTCGGCAGGAGCCGAAACACATGAGTTTGAAGCCGAGAGTCCTGAGGGGTTTACACACCCACAAAAGGCACCTCTCATGTACTTTGACTTTGTTGAGTTTTATGGAGGATCTGGTAGGGTTTCTTCATGCATGCAGCAGCTTGGACACTCAGTAGCTCCTCCACTTGATCTCTCGGCCTCCCAGCACTTTGACTTCACAGATGCTAGGTTGATTGAATGGTGCATGCACATGATCGAGCAGAAGAGGTTCGAGTCGTTCCTATTGGAGCCATCCTGCACAACCTTCTCTCCGGCAGCTCATCCGGCAGTCAGGTCATACCAGCAGCCAGAGGGCTTTGACCTTGACTGCCCAAAAACATGGCTTGGGAACCTTCTGGCGAACAGATGTTTCATTTTGCTGAGGCATGGCAGAAGACATGGCGCACCTTGTGGGAAAGAGCAACCTCACTTGAACGAAATAGCATGGCTGCCCGCCTGGATTCAACTGCTCAGCATGGACTTCAATGAAAGTGTTGTCGCCAGTTGCCAGTTTGGGTCACCGCACATGAAGCAGTTTTGGCTCATCACTTGCCTTGTTAACAGTGAAAGCCCTGAAGTGCGTTGTCCAGGAGGTCATGATCATGTGCGAGTTGAGGGGGCATACACAAAAGAATCAGCCGTCTATGTTTGGGACCTGGTTATGCATTTGGCGAAGCATTTCTCTGTGGCCCTTGCAAGAGCGCAGCTGGCGGATGATGATGTGCTTCCAGCAATTGGCCATGAGAGTCTCATCTTGAATGACCTCCTTGCTGCTTCACAATGGAAGATCGAAAAGAGCGGGTGGTGGAAAAGGAGGAGCCACATCAACGTGCCTGAGGGTCATGGCGGCCTGGCTGTCCTGGCCGACGCAGCTGTGACATGCCCAGACAGCAGATTTTGTTGCCTGCTTGATTCAAGAGCTGCAAGGGGAGCCCTGGCGAAAGTGAGAAGCTCTTCGGCCTCTTTGCAGAGGGTCTGCATAAGATCCATGACATGGCAACTTGGTTTTGGACTATACCCAGGATGGGGTTTCGCTCCAACGAGACTGAATATTGCAGATGACCCTACGAGGAGAATTGCCTTACGCAGGCCTGTGGTTCACTCCTTCTTGGACTTCCTTGACCCACGGAATGTTCAGGAGATACACACAAGAGCGCTGTCAAGGTGGGCAGCAAATTGGGCAAGACTTGCGTTGTTGATGTTTTTCCTCCATGTTCGGGGTGCTGATGGCTTGGATTTGGATTTACGCCTTTCAGCCCCTGACCGAGCGCCGCATGACCAGACTCTATTGTCTCAAAGGCCCTTCATGCGTTTCGATTTTGGACTTGATGGATTTTCTTTTCCCTGTGGATTTTGCTCTGAATGCCATCTTGCAATCGCACCTAGGCTCCACCAACTCTGCAGTTTTACCTTAAGCTTTCTTGGAATTTTGCAGTGCCCTGTCTACGGCGGTTTGTCTCTGTCCTGTGTTTGCCAAATCATCCCTCCGCTGGCCTTTTGGATTTTGCTTTGCATCCTACTCTCCTGGACTTGCACAACCCTCGCCTCTGGACTTCTCTATCCCTCAGAGCCCTTCAAGACTCGTTCCGGTCTCTGTGTCCGCGGTCGTAGGCCCCGGGTTAGTTGGATTTTGTTTGTCTGTCTTGGACTTCGGGGGGTCGATGCCATGGAACCGCGTCTGCGAAAGGTGGAGCCACATTTGTGCCCACCAGGGTTGCGCGACAGAAGACACTGGAGAGTAGAAATGTTTTGCTGGATGATTTCAGAGTTGGGCTCTACACCCAACATGGCATAATGCTACAGCAGCTACTGACAGAAAAACCACCTGATGCAGAAGAAGTATCCAAATGGCTGGTAGCTTATGGACAGAAGATATTTGCTGCAGGGAAAGCATAGGGAAAGTATGCGGAGACCATCAACAGCATTGCAACTGCATGGCCAATCCTTAGAAAAAGCTTTGTTTCAGCCTGGGACCCAGCTTTCGTATGGTTAGCAGACGAACCCTACCAACACCACCCTGCATTGCCTTTAAGTGTGTCACTTGCACTCATGTCAACTGCAATGATGTGGGGTGGGGCTTTGGAAGCAGCCATTTTCGGGTTGACCTGGGCAGGAATTCTGAGGATCGGCGAGGTCTTGATGGCTGACCGAGGTGATCTTGTGCTGCCAGGGAACAGTGCCCCAGGCGCACGTTTTGCCTTGCTGCGCATAAAGTGCCCAAAGACGCGGGGTCGTGCGGCCCGCCATCAGGCGGCCCGCATCGACCCCCCGGATTTGGTGGAGTACTTAGCAGCAGCCTTTGACCAGTTCACAGAGGACCAGAAGCTATGGCCGGTTTTGGCTGTGACCTTGCGGAAGCGCCTGAATGCACTTCTGACTTCAATTGGTCTAGCCACTGAGCGAAAAAGCGGTGGCAAGCCTCTTGACTTGGGGAGCTTCAGACCTGGCGGAGCGACTTATTTTCTGCTGCTGACTGAAGACTCAGAAGATTTACGAAGACGAGGGCGCTGGTGACCGGGTCACCAGCAAAGTCGGTGAGCTGTATCTTCAAGAAGGTCTTTATACAACATACACAGAGAAACTGGCGGAGGGTCCACGCAGAAAGACCCAACAGCTTGCAGGAGCATGTCCACAGATGCTTGAGAAGGCTTTTTGCTTTCTCAGAGGAGGCATACCTGTGAAGGTATGTTTCAAACTTTACCAGGCCAATGACCGTGAGGAGCTTGGAAAG
>CAMXCT020001805.1:99231-130979 GCA_947184155.2 Cladocopium goreaui
GAAAAAACTTGCTTTTGCCTTCGGTGGTGTCTCCATGTGTGGCAGGCACGAAGAAAAAGAAACTACAAAATGTAACGCAACACCGAGGAGACAGGAAAAGAACCTTGGCGAAGGGCCAGTGTACCAGATCCAAAACCCAACGCACTAAACGGGGCGATCACAAAAGAATCTGGGCTTACCCAATCGGTATGATTTATGCGATGGAGGCAGACAGAACAGGTAGTTGGAAGGTCAAGGCAGGGGTGCAAGCTGCTGTATTTGAGCGGTGCAGTCATTGGAACTTTGGTCTAGTTCCAGAGCACGGGATAGGAAACTGAATGTTTGATTGGGGAAAGGTGCCACATGATGTCAAGTCGCCATGGTGATCTGGAATAGTTTGAAGATACATGATACATGATTACATGACTAAGGAGAGACTTTGATGAAGATTTCCAGAACGCGCCCCTGCTGTTCGAGGCAGATGCTGTTTTCGGGGTTAGCAGGCGTCGTTTTAGCTGTTGTAAAAACCGGTGCAATGCCGTTGGCACGGTGCCGTTGCCAGTTCACACATTGTCAGACATTGGTGCCGTAGCCAGGGTGGAACGGAGCTTCATCTTGGACAATGGGCAGCTGCTGGTTTATAGAGACCACCACCCCAATGCCAAGGTCAAGGCATTGCACTGCGCCCGCATGTGGCAACCGAAAATTTGCCATCCCTTTGGCTGAATGAAAAACATGACGCAATCACTACGTCACTACGTCACTTCGTCACAACGTCTCGTTCAGAACTTTTTTGAAACAATGCACAGCATGACATCTTGGTACATTGCACGATTTTCTGTATCAAATTTCAGCATCCTCAGGATGTTGCTTGCGAGGCAATGTACGAGCTAAAGGATGCCACCTGTTTTTACGAAGATAGAAACTCCGCATCTTTGCCCAAATGGATGGAAGGCACGGTGGAAACAGTGGGTTGAGCAAGAGGATTTCCGAAATCACCCGACATATCAATCCAAAATATTTGGTATTCAAAGAAGGTGGAGTTGGATTAGGCCTTGCTTATGCCCGTCAACCACCCAACCTAACCATATACCCAGAAATTTTGTGGGCAAATGGTTAGATATAAGGGCAGAAGAGAGGATATAGGCGAGGCCATACCGGTATATATAAGTACATAAAAGCAGATCATTTCTTTGAGTACATGGTAATAGATCTAAAGGTCCGTGTAAGGAGTTTTAATTGCGAAAGCCGTGCATGTTATGCTGGAAACCCTCGCGAAGTTTTTTTTCGAGTTCGCGAAAGAAAAAGATATTTCGCGAAAGTGTCGCGATAGTTGGAAATTATGAATTCATTGTATACATTACAGCTTGTTAAGGGCTACCACCTCCTGCCGCCCGGGGTCCGGCAGGAGAATGGCACTGCTCCATAGGTAGCAGCCAAGCTTCCGAAGGTGAGCCAAATACCATGGTCTTGAAGCACCTCCTTGCACCTGCCGCTGGTACTGCCTAACGTTGCTTTCTGAAGTCTCAAGAAACAAGCTCCAAATGCAGCAGCCAAGCTTCCAAAAGTGAAGCTTTGCGAGAGCCAAGCACCAAGGCCCCTGGTGTTTGCTTTTCCTCTGATGCGCCCCATGCTGATGGCTGGGGTCTGCGGATAGGGATATTTTCGCGAAAGTTCCGCGAAAGAATGGGCGAAAGCCAAGGTGCATTTTGAAAGGAGTGGCCCAGTAAGCCTTCCAAAAATCGCCTAATCAGCAACAACTTGTCCTGAGAAGGGGATTCCGTGATGCTAGCTGCATGTTTACAAGGCTGTGAAGAAGTTATCCGTGATAATTTTGTGTGATTTGGCAGGTGATGAATGAATCTTCATAAGAGGAGTTGTTGCTCAACATGCGTTCCGCGAAAGATAAACATGGAGTTCGCGAAAGATTTGCGAAAAAAATTATTCGCGAAGAATGGCCGTTCCCGGATAGAGGAATTTTGATCAACAACCACATACTTTACAACAAATGATGTTATTCCTAGAAAAACAATCTGATTTTCATAAGGTTAGGCTGGGTGGTTGATGGGCATAAGCGGGTCCCAATCTAACTGGTGGAAATTGGAGGAGACTGGACGGCTCCCCGCCTGATCTAACTTTCAACGTGTGACATCACCACGCCTGCTGTCTCGCCTCAATATGGCTGTGTGGGCGACAAGACACATTTTCAAACACAACGCAAGGCCGCAAAGTCGAATTGCAACTTATCCTCTTCGCTGTGTGTTGAAAGGATACAGCAAGCGGCTCCGCGTCATTTGCGGCGAAAGAGAGAAACAGAGAAAGTCGCCGAGCGGGGCCCAGACAGTCACAGCGGAAACAACACAGCAAAGTAAGGTCACTAAGGTTGATAGAAGTTGAGGTTGAGCTGTTTTTCAGCAGAAAACAGTGCAGTGCAGATAGCCTTGCTTGTTCCCCACAACTTTGTGTGGGGTTCTTGTTTTTGATTCTGTATCCCGGGTCGCTTCCCCGCCTCCGCCTCCCGCCGCCGCCTCCCCATCTTTCACACACAACTTTGTCACACACCATCTTTCACGTACAACTTTGTCACACACCATCTTTCACATACAACATTGTCACACACCATCTTTCACATACAACTTTGTCACACACCATCTTTCACACACAACTTTGTCACACACCATCTTTCACACACAACTTTGTCACACACCATCTTTTCACACACCATCTTTCACACACAACGTTGTCGCACACCATCTTTTCACACACCATCTTTCACACACACCATCTTTCACATACAACTTTGTCATACACCATCTTTCACATACAACTTTGTCACACACCATCTTTCACACACACACCATCTTTCACATACAACTTTGTCACACACCATCTTTCACACACACAACTGTGTCACACACCATCTTTCACACACAACTTTGTCACACACCATCTTTCACACACAACTTTGTCACACACCATTCTTTCACATACAACTTTGTCACACACCATCTTTCACATACAACTTTGCGTGGCAGGCGTGGCACTTGGTGACATCCATCTTGATTTCACGTGGCAGGCGTGGCACAATCTCACATCCACGGTCGTTTTGCATGGCAGGCGTGGCACTCATGGCCCTGGGTGGCGCGCTTGGGCTCGCTTGGTCGCGAGTGACGCCGCGGCACTTTTGCGTGGCAGGCGTGGCGCTTGGTGACATCCACCTTGATTTCACGTGGCAGGCGTGGCGCAATCTCACATCCACGGTCGTTTTGCGTGGCAGGCGTGGCACTCATGGCCCTGGGTGGCGCGCTTGGGCTCGCTTGGTCGCGCGGGACGCCGCGGCACTTTTGCGTGGCAGGCATCCACGGTCGTTTTGCGTGGCAGGCGTGGCACTCATGGCACTGGGTGGCGCGCTTGGGCCCGCTTGGTCGCGCGTGACGCCGCGGCACTTTGCGTGGCAGGCGTGGCACTTGGTGACATCCACCTTGATTTCGCGTGGCAGGCGTGGCGCAATCTCACATCCACGGTCGTTTTGCGTGGCAGGCGTGGCACTCATGGCACTGGGTGGCGCGCTTGGGCCCGCTTGGTCGCGCGTGACGCCGCGGCACTTTTGCGTGGCAGGCGTGGCACTTGGTGACATCCACCTTGATTTCACGTGTCGTTTTGCGTGGCAGGCGTGGCACTCTTTCACACCTTGTCACACACCATCTTTCAACTTTGTTAGACACTCCTCGTCCTCCTCTTCCTCCCGCCGCCCACATGTCACACACAACACAACTTTGTCACACACAACACAACTTTGCCACACACAACTTTCATACACAACTCTGTCAACCAGCATCTTTCACACACCTTCTTTCACACACAACTTTCACACACAACTTTGTCACACACCATCTTTCACACACCCTCTTTCACACACTCTTTTGTCACACACCATCTGTAACATCTCTTATGCTTTCCGATCATGTTGGCCCAAGCACGAATTGATTTCTAGGAGAGTTACTCAAGTGGAATTAGCATTTGCATTGTGCAACCTATCACCTTATCATCCGATGATGTTTGCTGCTTTGGTCGCTCCGGCATGTTTTATTTTCCGACATGTTTTCTGCTTCGCTTCGTTTCATCTTCTGGCTTGTTTACGCATGTCCTGTTGCGGCATGTTTTATGGTCGCTCCGGCATGTTTATGTTCCGGCATGTTTCTTCTGTCGGTTTGTTTCGGCATGTTTGATTTTCTGGCATGTTTAAGTACTTTCTTCTTTCGGCCTGCTGCATTCCACGCACAGTTGCGGCCAGGTGCTGGTCTTGCTTGTGGTCGCTACGACAGGCAGGGCCCAACTGCGCTGGAGCAACGCTGTGCAGCGCAGACATGACAGACTCTCATCATGTCGTTCTATTTTGGTCGCTTTGGCTCAACTAGAAGTCGTGGACAACAGCTCTAGCACGCATACCGAATCAATGACATAGTCAGTCAAGTTCGATTTCAAATTCGATTTTTGTTATTTGCACACGTTTTGTGAAGCCTAGCGCAGTCAAAGATGTGGTTATCGGATCATCTCTCGCTGCTCTGGTCGTTTTGGCCCAACGTGGAAAGAAACGACCGGAGCAGCGTATTTCCGGCATGTTTTATGGTCGCTCCGGCATGTTGTATTTTCCGACATGTTTTCTGCTTCGTTTCGTTTGTTTTCCTGGCCTGTTTACGCATGTCATGTTCCGGCATGTTTTATGGTCGCTCCGGCATGTTGTCTTTTCCGACATGTTTTCTTCTTCGCCTCGTTTGTTCTACTGGCCTGTTTACGCATGTCATGTTCCGGCATGTTTTATGGTCGCTCCGGCATGTTTTATTTTCCGACATGTTTTCTGCTTGGTTTCGTTTCTTCTGCTGGCTTGTTTACGCATGTCCTGTTGCGGCATGTTTTATGGTCGCTCCGGCATGTTGTATTTACCGACATGTTTGCTGCATGTTTATCTTCCGGCATGTTTCTTCTTTCCGCTTGTTTCGGCATGTTTGATTTTCTCGCATGTTCAGCAACTTTCTTCTGTCGGCTTGTTTCATTTCCATTCACATTTGCGGCCAGGTACTTGTCTTCGTCTTTGTGGTCGCTACGGCAGGCAGGGCCATGTAACATGTTTACCTACCTTCGTCGTCGCCACGCTGTATGTTCCGGCATGTTTCTTCTGTCGGCTTCTTTCGGCATGTTTGATTTTTCTGGCATGTTGCATTCCACACACAATTGCGGCCAGGTGCTGGTCTTGCTTGTGGTCGCTACGAGAGGCAGGGCCAAACTGCGCTTGAGCAACGCTGTGCAGCGCAGACATGACATGACAATGGCGTGCAGTTTTTTGCATGCAGACATGACATGACAATGAGTTTTCACCTCTCCGACAAGGACATGGTGGTGTTCCCGCGGCCAAGACTCAGCCAGTTGGTTCCTTCGCATGGACCTGACCAGCAACTATCCGCCCCCAGTGAACATTTGTGGTCATCGATAAGGCTGCTGCCACCTCTGCGGCTTACAGACCGCAACCTAGCACCAGTCCGCTGTACGACTTCTGCGAGCTTCAGACTCTCATGCTACGAAATTTGGATCAGGTTCAACTGAGAGACGTTGACCTTCGGTGCCCAGACAGTCCGTTAGCCAATCGCCTCAGGCAACGTTTCTGCGAGATGCTGCAACGCAACGTGAAGCTGGGAAAGCGGACGCTGTCCGAATTTCGTGCTGACAAGTCTACGTCAACCTATTACCTTCACGTGCTCGTGTCTTCGGATGGCCAGAGACGGACTTTACGTGCCAAGTTGCTGTATGATCCAGTTTATCTTTGTGTGCCTGTGGTGGAAGACGGCAAAGTCTGTCCATGGAATAAGCCGGCTTTCGTGGAAATCTGCGATGCTATTCAGCATGCTAGCGTATAAAGTCTGTACGCAAGCTTTCTTATCTGCTGTTTTGGCTGCCGGCATTGTTGACTCAATGTGGAAAGACATGCCAAGCAGATGACGATGAAACGCACAGTGATCCGGAATGGCTTGGCGCAACGTGCAAAGAGCCCAATCTCAGTCACACTGCGTGCGGTCGACATATTTGGGAAAAGACTGCACAGGTAGCGTCATAAGATGAAGAAACTGTGACTGTGTCGCAAGAAGATGCTGCCTGATGTCAGCACTCCGAGGCTTCACATTGTTGATTGATGTTTGTTCGCAGACGAGGGAATGCACCACAAACTGTGTTATGTTGCAGACGAAAGTTGATTGATGCCTGTCTGAAATGTGATTTGAACTGTTTGTGTCTGGCCTGTTTGAAATGAAATATTGCAAACTTCTGTCCGTTTGCTGCAGGCGGAGGTACCTAGTGTGGCACGGCGGCCCAGTGAAGTTTCTGGATCGGAAGCTTTGGAAGATTCACGCTTAAATGTTAGTGTTAGGCTTTAGTTAGTCCGTTGTTGACAAGCTTCTGCAGCGATGGCAACGTCGCGAGACCGAGAAGAACGTGGAAGATTGCAGGAGCCGAGCAACAGGCGGAATCGCCTTCCTGATCTCATCAGTGTGACAATGAGCGACGGCTCGCTTGTGGAGATCAACTTGACTGGAGCCAATCGAGAAGAAAGGGAAGATGTGGCACGGTTCTTGGACGTACACACTACGGTAGCCATGGCACCTGCTGCGCGCCGTGAATCCAGAGACCGGTCGCCAAGATTGGCGTTTTCCTCAGGGCCCACCCTTCGTGTAACCTCACCAGATGTACAAGACCGTTTCAGGCAACTACCACCACCGCCCATCGCAAGGCATGGCGGGTCAGCTTCTGATGAAAGAATGCCGCTTGAGCGAGCTGGAACCGCGAACTTCGCGCAACTGCGACCCCAACGATGTGGAGGCGCACCCATGTCGAAGGCATCAGCGGTGGCCACAAGCGCGGGGTCATTGCCTATGTCCACTGCTCCAACGGAATCTCCGTCTGAACAGCATCGCGAGAAGACGTCGTGACAGCAGGCCACGGGAGAAGAAATGTTTCTGTAATTATGATACATATCTTTCTGTACATATCATGAAATGGTTTGACGCAATGTGCGAAGAACCGTTTGATGCTGTAGCAAAAGTGGTTGTGTGTGTTTCTGAAAATGATGAAACAAATGGTTTGACACAATGTGTGAAGAACCATTTCTGGTCCGGAAAGAAACATTTCTTCGTCCGCAATGAGTGCGGAGCAGCTTCGGTTTGTTTGTCGGAAAACAATTAGCTTCTTACCAATTGTCACATTACAGGTGCACAGTTACCAACGAGAATGTCTTGCCTTTGCATCTGCGTCTGCGTGCCGTCCTTTCTTTCCGTTTGACATTCCCCGTGGTGTGTTGCTTCCATTGTGAAACGAGAAGCGGGGAACCTAGGACATTAATTCGAGAGCATCTATACGGTTGATCAATAAGATATCTAGTGTGGTTAAACTATGAAGAATAGGTTGGTTCTTTGGGTTCATATTGTGACAAGATAGCATGCGTGCTAAGTTGAGAACCCTACACGGCAATTCATTGCTTAATATATCCAATATGGTGGAACTAGTAAGATTTCATTGGTTGCCGCTGTCATGTAGTAACAAGATAGCACGCATGAAGCCTCTGTGTGTTTGCTACTGGCTCAGGTGCCCAGCCAGTGAGCTTCTTGGACGGAGGACAGGCGCGTGTCGCACGGCCCGACAATGAGTCAACGAGTCTATGTCCTCGGGAGCAAGAGCTTTGACCCAATGTGGGAAGAAGCGTATGCAGATGCATCGCGAACCGACACCTATTTGAATGTCCGTGACGCCCGTGTGTTTCTGAAATTTGTGATTGGTTGACATATTTGGAAAAACTGCACAGTTAGCGTCATAACCATGGTGCTTGCCACTGTGACTGTGTCGTGACTTGACAGGCATGCGCTATGTACTTGTCTTCCATAGTTGCATTGACAACCAGCTACATTCGTGTTCTACACTTTTGCGGCCAGGTACCTTTCCTCTATGTCATCATCGTCGGATTCGTGGCTGTAGGACAGGCGCGGCTGTCACGCAGCACATCTCGTTGCACCACATGGAGCACAGAAGATCATGGAACACCTCATTCAGCCCATTCCATGTCCGCAGTGCTGCCGCACGCAGAGCAGATGACATTCATTGCAGCCCTGGCAAAAAAATGTCTGCGCTGTCGCGCACTCACGTCACCTTCACACACACGCACCATCTTTCACACGCAACTTTGTCACACGCACACACATACATACATACATACATACATACATACATACACACATAGATACATACATACATAGATACATACATACATAGATACATACATACATACATACATACAGACACACATACATACATACATACATACATACATACATACGTACGTACACACATACATACGTACATACATACATACATACATACATACATACATACATACACACATACATACATACATACATACGTACGTACGTACATACATACATACGTACGTACGTACATACGTACATACGTACATACATACATACATACGTACATACATACATACATACATACATACATACATACATACACACACACATACATACATACATACATACGTACGTACGTACGTACATACGTACATACGTACATACGTACATACGTACATACGTACATACGTACATACGTACACACATACATACATACATACATACATACATACATACATACATACACACATACATACATACATACATACATACATACGTACACACATACATACATACGTACGCACGTACGTACGTACGTACGTACATGCATACTATCTTTTCACATACTTTCTTGCTTTGTCACACACAGTCTTTCACCACCTCCTTTGTGTTTCCTTCCCTTCCCGTCCCCGCTACAACCTTTGAAACTCAGTATTGGAAGAAATTGACTTGTGGGGTTATCCGGTCCTTTAATTTTTTTTGTTGAAACACTACAGTTGCAAGATGTAGGAATTCACGAGACTTGAACTCTAGCGTTTTGCTGTTGTAACTTGTAACCAGTTCTTCAGCTCTTTGAGGCCTTTCAATCCTGCTACCATTGCTGTAGGCGAACACCAACAGTAATATCATTCTGTATTGCTAATATCAGATTTGCCAATGCCATGACAGATCTGAGGTTGTTCTTGTATTCGAAAGATGATGCCAAGATCCACCGATGGAAGCGTGCCTTTACATTGGCAAAGGCGCGGGCAACACCGGCGGCGTCGGCATGGGCGGCACGGGGCAGGTTTTGACGCGTGGTGTTCAGAGCGCAGCTGTCGATGACGAAAGATGACCAAATCATTGACAGACCGAATGTCATATGACAGACCAAATGGTTTTGCAAATGAATGCAAAGTGCACAAAATTTGATGCTACGCAGACCTCATTGCCTTTGATGCTAATATATGCTAATGTTTTCAATCTTCTCATGCAAGTAAATTCAGTTCAATGAGTCCAATGTCTAACAATGCGAAATGTTGCGAAATGTTGCGAGTATTTTTCGGTTCTCTGCTCAGGTTCTTGTCTCTGAGAACGACCGCAGGGCGCTGAAAGTGTCGGGCCCTTGGAATAGATTTGTAGCTCAAACAATGAGCACCAGCAAGTCTCCAATACAGTAGCTGGATTTACATATGAGCACAGAAATGATTCTCTGGTCAGACATTCTTGCACATATTGGATAAGGATTGTGTTCTGCTTGTCGCTGTATCCCTGGTGCAGTCTTGCTGTGGCACACAGAGAAAGCAAACAATAGAAAACAGGAACCGGCATCCCAGCTCTCTCAGCGCTCCCAGTGCGCAGAGAAAAAAAATGCAAAAGGCACATCCAAAATCCATGTTACTCCGTACATTGTTTTGGGGAAGAGCTAGTATGCAAGATATGCAAGTGGTAGCTGCGGCTAGTGAACAAATGAGTCATGAGTGCTTTAGGCGTGTGCGGGAGTTGATACAGTTTGTGAACCCCGCTCAGCGTGTTTGTTCTTTGTCGTTTTAAGAGTGTTGTGTCAGTCTTGCTCAAGACACGGCTTGCATGGAAGGAAGCTATTAGGGTGGAACAAGTGCATTGACCTCAGCTTTCTCACCTTGACGCGCAAAATCGCAGCATTTTACTGGGATATTTACTGATATTTGGGATAGTGATGGATAGTGGACATTCTATGCAATTTTCCCCAGATAGCGGAGCTATTGGGGTTCTTACTTCAGGGTGCTTGCAGGGTGCCGCTGCAAGTGCTGCTGTCAGAATGCTGTGTGCGCTTTGCTGCAGGGTGCCGTCGTAGGGTGCTGCTTTAGAAAAAGCGTTTGAGTGCTGCCCGCGAACACCTTTTTCTATTTGGGGTCTCTGGCGTAATTTTGTTTTTGCAAGGCAGAGAATCGTAGAGAACATTGTGTGAATGGCATGGAAGTCCCATGTTTGGCATACGGCATGCTTGGGTCTTTTGGTTTATGATTATGGCATTCGCCTGGAGTGTTTCCATTCCTCGGGTGGTGCTGTGTCCCTCGTCATTCTACACCAGTTCCCTTGGAGCAAGCTAGGTTTTGCCTCCTCCATCTCGATCTAACGTCCTGTACAATTATGATTATTGTGACTTCTTAACAATTTTGTTCCATATTTTCCGGTTAAAAAAGCTTGGTTTTCATATTTGATTTGTTACAAGGCCACGTTCTTGTGAAGCAGGTCCATTGGACGCGCTGTTTCGGGCGCCTTGCAGAAAGCTTGGGACGCTTTGTCCACCTATTATGGCCAAGAACCTCAGAGAGCAGAGCAAGTTGGAATTAGTCGAAACATCCGGGCACTGTGTGCTGCTTTCGTGTTTGTTGAATTTTGACGCTGCTGAATTCTTTGGACCATGTCACGTTCAATTTTAGCACAACTTGTCATTGGAGTTCAGCCAGCAAGATCTTGGAAATGTCTGTGAAATCACCACTTGAATCATGTTGTAACGGAGCAAACGCAAACAATCCAACACATTTCAGTCTGTCAAGTGGTGTTTAGAACTCCACACTTGGAATTCGGTAGAAACGCTCCCTGTTCTTGCAATCCCTATGCATTTGTTTGGGCAACTTGAATGGTTGAAAATTCACGTTTGGCGATACGGTTCTGGTACCGTTTTCTCTCTGAAGATTCCTGGATTGTACCCTCAAACAACCCGTTGCGTCGGGAGCCTGCCTCGAGGTGAATATTCCAAGACAAAAGCTTTGGTGAAGAATATGGCCATGCGGTTGATGAAGGTTCGACATGTGGATTGACATGGCCATGCGTGACAGTGTTTGGCAATATTGTGACATGTGTGACATGTCATACAGTGTTTCAGACGCTTCAATGAAGGCGGCCAGAGGGGTTTCCAGGGATTCCACTGGCTTGGTTTTGATGCAATCTGCAGAACTCATCTGGCTTGGTTTTTCCGTGGTGTTTCTCAAACTGAAATTGACGAAGGAATGGGAATCGTTTTTTTTTTTTCGGCTGAAAGATTTACGTAGTTTACAAATTCCTATCCCACAGAAAGTCATTGAAAGCCGACGCGGCTCAAGGTTGATATCAGCCGGGGATGGATGAAGTTTAAACTGGTCTACAAGCAGCCTCAGCCAAGTTTGATTCCGCGGTCTGCGGCAATCACAGAGAGATTTGCAGAGAGACAAGAGCTGACGCATACATGTTGCGATTGCCAAATCAGCCAACGCTTGTCCTTATTTCATCTTATTTCAACATTGACTCATACATAGTGACGCATATTCGACATGTTGGTCATTTTTTTGGTAACCGGGAAGATGTTTAATCTCTTTAACATGACAGAAAGAAACATATAAATAGCAAGAAACAGCGTGAAAGAACATCAGTTTTAAGCTTTTGGTTAACGGCACGTCGAAAGACAACGGCTTTCAGCAGCTTTCTAAATCGCTTTTTTTCGACGTGTGTGCACCCTGTGTGCCGTGCGCGCCAGGAAACGTGAGGAGGTGACGAAGCGGCAGAAGGAGCAGCAGCTCTGGGCGGCACGTTTCATGTCGGAGAAGTTGACCAAACTCGGGAAGCAGAAGGAGCGGAGCGGGCCGTGGGACGGAACATAAATTCGGAATTTCCCACCGCAGAAAGAGAAACATGAGAAGAAGTTTTCCTCATGGAAAAACGAATCAGGTGAAACAGTGAAAACGTTTTCCATTGAAAAAGCAGACTTCAACAGTCTTGTACATTCTTCCAGTGTTACCGTACCATTATAGACGGTGGAGTGTGGAGTCCGGGGAATGCAGAGTGTGGAGTGTGAAGTGTGAAGTGTAGAGTAAAAACCAGAGGAGTGTTGAGTGGGGAGTGACGTGAGTAGGGTGTGAAGAGTGGAGTCTGGAGCGTCATGTGTGGTGTGTTGAATGCGGATGAGTGTGGAGTGCAAAGTGTAAAATGTAGAGTGTGGAGTGTAGAGTGTGGGGTGTGGAGATGTGTGGAGTGCAAAGTGTAGAGTGTAAGGTATGGAGCGTGAAGTGTAGAGTGTGGAGTCCGGATTGTGGAATAGAGAGTGTGCAAGGTGTATAAGGTGTGGAGTGTAGAGTGTGGAGTGGTGATTGGGGAGTGTATGTGGAGTGTAGAGTTTGGAGTCTGAAGTGCGGAGTGAGGAGTGCGGAGTGGGGAGTGGGGACTGTAGAGTGTAAAGTGTAAACTGGGGATTGTGGAGTGTGGAGTGTAAAGTGTGGAATGTGAGGAGTATGGAGTGTGAGTTGTGGAGTGTAGAGTGTGGAGTCTGAAGTGAGTAGTGTGGAGTGTGACTTGTTTTTGCGGGGGCAGTCTGTGGAGTGTGAAGTGTGAAGTGTGACATGTGGAGTGTAGAGTGTCGAGTGTAGAGTGTAAAGTGGGGATTGAGGAGTCTGGAGTGTAAAGTGTAGAGTGTAAGGCGTGGAGTGTGGAGTGGGGAGTGGGATTAGGGAGCATGGAATATAGAATGTGGAGGGTCAAGTCTGCAATGGCGAGTTGCTGCGTCGCCAAATGCCAAATATTGTGCCTGCTACAAAAAGTGCTGCGGAACGTCACTAAATGCTGCGCCTGCCACGAAAAAGAGCATTCTCACGATGTACCACGCTTGCCATGAAATTTGCATGTTGTCACCGCTTAACGCAGCCCTCGCAAAAAAAACGCAACACCACACATCTAAAGTAATGCGCCTGCCACGAAAAATGAACATGGACATGTCCAAAGTGCTGTGCCTGAAATGAACGTCATCTTAAGAAGACCGTTCAAAAGTATTGCGCCTGTCACGCAAAAACGATTTTCGACACGTTATGAAACACGTCGGATTGTCACGTCCAATGTCAGGAAGTGCCACCCCTGCCATGCAAAAGTTGACATTACAACCTCCTCTGAAACCTTCGAAAAAGAGAAGTTTTGCAGCTTTCCCCACAGGCACGTCAACACCACAGCAAAACAAGATAATCGAGACGTGACATGTAGGAGGCTCAAAGTGAGCATTTTGTACCAAACCTCCTCAAATTTTCACATGTCGTAGCTACATGTAGCTACAAAATCAACGTTTTCTTACGATTTTTGCCATGAGACGCAAAATCTGCTACCTCAAAATCGAAACGAGGCGTTCGTCAACTTTCAAGGCATGTCACAAAGTGCCACGCTTGCCAGGCAATTTGCATGCTGTCACCACTTGACGCAGCCCTGCCAATGCGATTCGCAAAAAGCACGCAACACGACGCGTCCAAAAAGGGCTGTGCCTGCCACGCAAAACACCCATGGAAGTCTCCAGAGTTCTGCGCCTACGAAAACTGCAAGTCATCTTCTGAAAACCTAACAAAGGTATTGCGCCTTTCACACAAAACAACTTTTGACACTTTATTGGACACGTGCAAATATCACAAAGTGCCACGCCTGCCATACAAAACTACGCTGTGCGACGTTTCACACCACCAAAAGTGGCACCTTTTGCGGCAGTCGCCATATAGGTACTGTACAGGCATATGCCATAGCGTCCTCATTGTGAACGCTCGTGGACGGATGCGGACGCTTGCGAACGGTTGCGAACGGCAAAGCAGCCTCGAGCGAACACTTCTCCTCCCCCAGACCGCCAAAGTAAAACGAGAACCCTTCGCTACGCATTCGGGAATTAGGCACAAAACGAGGGCAGGGCAGGGAAAGGAACACGAAATAGGGCCTTCTCCATGCTTCCGCTGCTCAAATACTTTAAGCAAGAGATACTTACATTCAAAAAACTTCAAATATATGTAAATGATTGTAAATGCCACATACTCATTGAACATACATTTGTTTGCTCAGGCCAAAGAGATCATGGATGTCAGGGAAGGCGTGATCACTCGCATCCAGCAGAGGCACCCTAGTCACACCAAGGAGGATGTGTCCTGATGTTTGTTGATGTTTGTTGGCTTCCAAGAAACCAAGAAAAAAACGATCTTCAAACAGCAGCGCTTGAAGTGTCATCCAGCTGGAGTGTAAATAATGGTATGTGCGTTTAATTTGCATGAAAATGATCATCTCAGACTCACTTGTCGTACAAACATAAACAACTGCCTGTAGTAACGAAGCGGCTGGCGCCGCTCCTGGCAGGTTTCGTTCCTACCGTGAAGACATGATCTTCGACCGAACCTACCCTCTCAGCTCCAGCATGATGTCCAGGGTGCTCCAACAAGGGCATTCTCGGGCGTTCTGGGACAGGAGTTGGAAATGCCAGATTTATCAAAGACGTATGTCGCAGCAGCATTAAAGGGACAGCCCTTTTGCATCACATGAGCTGTCCACAGGTGTTTGCATTCGGGAGACGTTGGATCTTTGGATTTGTTTAATGATTCTTTGGGTGAATGGGTACTGAGTTATACTGAGTCATGCTCAAGGAGGCACCCTCTGACATGGGACCCGATGGAAACAACCTGAGAGCTTGACTCATTTCTGAGGTGCAGCAAGCCAAGGTGGGCCGGCACCTGGACTTCACCATGCAGACGGCGTGAAACTGAAATCCCGATGGTAGAAAGATGTGGGTGGACCGAGTAGATGGAGAAGATGAAGTGCAGAAAACGACGGAAAGTACAAAGAGCAGGCAGCATTTCTTTCTCTGAAAGCAGCGATTAAGGTCGGAAAAAGGCATTTTGTTATATTTGGTGTCTCTTACATGAAGGAGGAGTTTATGCAAAAGGATACAAAAGGGATACCATGTCTACATGGGCTCTGTGTACCAAGCTTCGGAAAAGAGCAGTGACTATAAGAAATAAGTGGCCTATAGGAAGGTCTCTGGCATGCGCAACTTATGGATGAAATTCATCAACAAATCAATGAAAAACATGGAAACAAGATGAAATCCATGGAGAAATTGTTGAAAATTATGGAAAAATCGATGAAGTCCATAGAAAAACCCTGAACACAATGGAAACAACAATGAAGACGATGGACAAATCGATGAAAACAATCAAAAAAATCAATGAACACCTTCGAAATTAATCAAACCTTCGCAATCGATGACAACCTTCGAAAGCGATGAAAACCTTCGAAATCGATGAAAACCTTCGAAAGCAATGGAAAACCTTCGAAAGCGATGAAAACTTTCGAAATCGATGAGAACCTTCGAAATGGATGAACACCATTGAAAAAATCAATGAACGCCAATGAAAAATGAAGGACCGCTGCCTCTACACAAAAAAAACATTCATTCCGCACCCAATGAACAGTACAAACAAGATGAATGGAATGTTTAGAATAACAGAGTGATAGGGTGCGTAAGTGAATTGAATGAGTGAATGGAATTGTGGATGATTGGGTGGCTGAATCATGATTGAATACATGCATGAATTCTGACGCAGCACAACGTGCCAAACAGCAAGCCTTTGGCAACCTTCCCTTTTTCAACACCCTAGAACCGCGGTATGTGAGCCCCTGACAGACCGGACTGTCGCATGGTCACTGGCGAAGATTTGGCTCATTTGTTGAGGTACCGCCAAACCATTCGTTACATCTTTTAGCAGGCCTCAGCATAAGACAATTTCCAGGAGGCTGAGACAAAGCAGCCGGTAACAGGGGCAAGAACCATGGACAAAAACTGTGGATTTAAGAATATTTGATCTTTTATCGTCTTGTTGTCTTGGTTATGTTTTTTTAATTGAATTGGTCTTCAAATGTCTTCAAACTGGGTTTGTGAGGACCAAACTTAAATTTGGTTTGTGCTCTATCCACCTTGAGGTGTCTGCAGACGATGTATGCCACGTGTCGCTCTACCGTGAAGTTGCGGATGGGCTCAAGTCTCGCAAGGCATGCAGACCGCGGAGGATTGCTGTGTATTGTGACCAGATTGCAAAAATTGGTGTAAGGTTTGGGGTGAGGTAAATATCTGGAAATATCTTGGAAAGAGGTCAGGGTCAGCCAGCCTGGCGCAAGCTGTTTTGCCTTGGTTTGTGACTTGTGACAGGCTTGGGAAACATGGAAAAAAGACAAAGAAGTGTTGAGATCAATGACGCCATCACCTCAGCATGCGGCCGCAAAACCTGAAGATTGGTAAACGCACAGATGTAGCGCAGGATATGCGAAGGAAACCGTGCGAAAACATGAGAAAACCTCAAAGATTAGTTTTTTTGAAACCTATTTCTCAGAAAGCTGCTGGTCTTGCCTTGAGTCCTGCCTACTCTGCCCTCCATGATGGCCAGCTTCCAGTTCAACCGGCCGGAAACACAGGATTAAACACAGGATGTGTGGAATACCTACACCTATTTTTTCACATAGCATATTGCACTACACTGCACTGTACTATACACAAAACAGTGGAATACCTACACCTATACTGCACTATACTCAGTTGCTGAATGCCACCAGCTAAGCAGGGGTGACATGGGGTGACGACTCGCCTGGCCCAGCATTGAAAATACGATGGCAACCGCTTAGGAATGATGCAGGTAGTGGTTGTAGGCCTTTGGTGCTGGGTTTGTTGAGCCGTAAGTTTCTGGAGCTGTTGCGGACAGCAGTGACTCAGTAGTGATTCAGCACAGCGCTTCTTTTTTTCTCGTTCTTGTTTCGGGCAACTGGACGGCGAGATCCAGTTTGTAGCACGAGAACATGAATATTTGTAGACACATGAGTACGTAGGACATGAGGCGTTCCAAGCTACGCAAGCTACGTCGCCGAGGCGCTGGTCTATGCCTCGGACAACCTCAGCGCGCTCTTCTTCTCTGAGCGCTCGGCCGTTGATGCGCCTAGCGCCTTCGACAAAACCGACTGGTCCGGGCGCCCGACAGTGCAACGGTGGTCCAAGATGTCGACGAGAAGAGAATGAAGACAAGAGAGAAGCCACACACAGCGCCACACGCCTGGCAGATATCATGTCCAATGTCATGTTGTAATGATTTGTAATGATTTGTAATGAGTTCTTGCTTTGACCACCGCTCTGAGTTTCATGTTGTGTCGGCACGGGTCGTTCATCCCCACTGGGATTTCTTAATCCTGCAAGACCTGACCATCATGTCATAGACGATCCAACACTGGTTTGTTTCCATTCGTGCTTCCGTTTAGATGGAAGACGTTTTGACAAATTGTTTCGTTTTCACATTGGATCACTTATACATCTCTCATATCTCTCCGTTTTGTTTCCAAAACTGCCCAGGTCGAAGTTCATCAACATGGACCGCATCTCTTCAGTCGGGCAACCCATTGTGCTTGTCCAAAAGCAGTGATTTCATTCTCCAAACCAGATTCCGATTCGTTGGATTCGTTGGATTCATCAAAGTTTGGAGTCACATGAGTCACATGGCCCATTTTCTGTGGTCACAGCCTGGCAGACTTCGTTTTGAGACACTTCGAGACAGTCCATGTGGAACATGTTGCCCTACGATGCTGTACGTATACCTACGTTAATCAATCCAGTGAGCTGTAGAGCCATCACTCTTGTCTTCTTACTCTAGTTACATATATAGGCTATATAGGTACTTAGGATGTTGCAATTGCTAAATTTCAAAAGTCCAGGTCAGTTCAGGAGAAACGGAACCCTTATTTTTTGTAGATGTGCTAAGGTCAATCTTGTAAGTGACATGGCAAATCCTGAAATGAAATGTGATTGAGGCTGTGTGTGTTTTTGTTGCAGTGGTGACGTTTTGACTCAGCATGTTGAAACATAAATGTTGTTGGATAAGTTAAGAATGATAATGGGAAATGCATCCCTGACCATGAGGTGCAATACGTGCAGGCTTGTCGAATTGCATTTTTTTCTTGGCTACCTAGCCTGCAGGTAATGGAACAAACAGTGTTTCAGGAAGTGATAGCACTGGCAGCCCTTGCGTAGCATTGCGTAACCATATTTAAGAAGTGTCCCAACTTGAAGTGGATCGGGAGTAGTGTGGTTTGCAAAGATTGGACTTGCTAGGTGGTTCAGCACCACGAAGAAAAACTTAAAAACATTCAAAGCATAGGGCCACTTGAGACGGAACAACGGGTAAATATTACTTTAGACGCAATGGCAATGCATCTTTTTAGCATCTACCAGAACAAGGTCGTACAGCGTCACGCTTCCCTGGTGGATTCCAGAAAACAATTTTTGGGAAAGAACGAGAACCATCAACAAACCTCAGGGTTCCTCCGAAATCAAAATCCAACAAATAGGGGTTCATTTGGAATGAGTTTGGCTTTGGGAAAATAAATCAGAAACTATAAACGAATTAGTGCTGGGCACTGCTGGGATAGTCTTAGGGTTCAACAAAAAAGCCGAAGAAGAGACGGCGACATGTTTTTCGGAAAAGGAGAGCCAGCCAAAGCTTTCTTGCGGTAAAAAAGCAAACCTCTAAGAATTGGACATCGATGAAAAATCAATGTGTTGTCTAAAAACAAATTGAGTGAATCTGAACATGAATATCACAGAGAAACACTCTGGAGTTTGAAAAAAACAAAATAACCGAGCATGACACACCCAAGGAAACAAACATGGATTTACAAAGACCTTTAAGACAACACCATTGAAACCTATAGTGAAGAAGAAAATTCAATAAACATGCCTTTGCAGTTGAAATATTTCAGAGTTCACGCAAACAAGGAACCTTCAGGAAACCAATCTTCAGAAAAAGATCCGCTTAGTGAATACTGTAAGGGCCTGTAAGGGTTCTCAAAAAGGAAGAAGTTCAAGCAATGCAAAGCAGACATGCAGCTCCGAAAAAGTTTCCGACCCCCAACAAAAACAAAGAAATCAAAGCAGAAGGTATCAAGAAAAAGGATATAATACGATTTCAGCCGAAAATCTTCGACTTCCCCAAATGCAAACACGGATCCCAAGGAAAAAAATAACACTGTAACTTCTGAGAATCTTTAAATAAGTAGATCGAAGAATTTGAAACAAAAAAGGCAAGATACAGCACTAAACAATTCCACGAAATTGTCAGGGTTCATACTTGAAACCATGGGAAATGAAACATAAAACCTAAGGAAAAACACATTCCAAAAAAACCGTGCAGTTTCGGAAGGGAATGAACTTCAAGAATTGGAAACAGTATCAGTCCAGAAAACCACTATTGTGGTTCAAAGAATTGAGAATCCCAGAAGAAAAGAACCCCCAGAAACAATAAATATCATATATAAAAAACAGTCCAAAAATTAACCTAGAGTTCGGAAGCAAAAGTAGTCTTGGAATTGCAACCTAAAGTACGCAAGCAAAAAGCATCACGCGTTGGCAAAAAAAACCGGGTTCCACAAACAGAGGATATATATGAAATGAAACCACTTATCCGCAAAAACAAAAGCACAATTCAACAGCAAGGTTATTTACAGTCAGAGTCCTGGAAAAAATCTCTAAGAATTCCCAACATTTATTTCATCAAAACATAGCACTTCAAAAAACTTAACGTTCCGGGAAAAAACGCTACCTCATACATGTTCAGGCCAAACGTTCTGCCAAAAAAAGTATGGGTTCCAACAAAAAGGAAATCTCATTTTTCCGGGCCAAACATTGCGCCAAAAAAAGTACGGGTTCAAAAAACATACATTAGTTCCAAAAAAAAGGAACTCATATTTTTTCGGGCCAAAAATTGTGCCAAAAAAAAGTATGGGTGCCAAAAAAAAAGTGCCAAAAAAAGTATGAGTTACAAAAAAATGGACACTCAGACTCATACTTTTTCGGGCCCAACATAGTGCCAAAAAAAGTATGGGCCGAACATTGTGCCGAAAAAAGTATGGGTTCCAAAAAAAGTATGAGTTCCAAAAAAAAAGGAACTCATACTTTTTTCGGGCCGAACATTGTGCCAAAAAAAGTATGGGTTCCAAAAAAAAAGGAACTCATACTTTTGGGTACTTTTTTGCCGGTACTTTTTTTTCTGCTTGAACTGAAAATCAGTTCAAACAAAAAAAAAAGTACCTGGAAAAACGGATTTTGCCGGTACTTTTTTTGTTTGTTTGAACTGATTTTCAGTTCAAACAGAAAAAAAAGTACCGGCAAAAAAGTACCCAAAAGTATGAGTTCCTTTTTTTTTGGAACCCATACTTTTTTTGGCACAATGTTCGGCCCGAAAAAAGTATGAGTTCCTTTTTTTTTGGAACTCATACTTTTTTTGGAACCCATACTTTTTTCGGCACAATGTTCGGCCCGAAAAAAGTATGAGTTCCTTTTTTTTTGGAACTCATACTTTTTTTGGAACCCATACTTTTTTTGGCACTATCTTGGGCCCGGAAAAAGTATGAGTTCCTTTTTTTTTGGAACCCATACTTTTTTTTGCACTATGTTGGGCCCGGAAAAAGTATGAGTTCCTTTTTTTTGGAACTCATACCTTTGTTTTGGAACCCATACTTTTTTTGGCAGTATGTTGGCCCGAAAAACTATGAATTTCTTTTTTGGAACCCATAATTTTTTGGTGCAATGTTAGGCCCGTAAAAGTATGAGTTCCTTTTTTTCCGGAACTCATACTTTTTTTTGGCACTTATACTTTTTTCGGCACAATGTGTGGCTCGAAAAAACTAAGTATGAGTTCCTTTTTTTTTGGAACTCAATTTTTTGGAGCCTTATGTTTGGCCCGAAAAAAGTATGAGGTCCTTTTTTTTGGAACTCATACTTTTTTTGGAACCCATACTTTTATTGGCACTATGTTTGGCACCAAAAAATATGAATTCCTTTTTTTTTGGAACTTTTTTTTGGAACTCATACATTTTTTTGTTGGAACCTTGGAACCCATACTTTTTTTGACGTAATGTTTGGCCCGAAAAAGTATGAGTCGTGCCCTTTTCCGGAACTGCTCGTTTTTTTTTTTTTGCTGTGATTTTTTGATGAACAAAATATTTGGATTTCTCAGAGATGCCTTTTTTTCTGGAACACTTGACTCTAAATACCTTTGTTGTTGAATTGTGTTTGTTTTTGCGGATAAAGGCCTTCATTTTATAGGCTTCCTTTCTTTGGGGGACTTTAAATTTCCGTGGGCCAGGGCCTGCGTTGTTTCTCTTGTTCATGCTTTTTGACTTTCTGGATCAGATTTTCTCAAGGATTAGTGTTGTCGATTCTCGGTTACTGTTTTGTTTTTGAGGAAACCTCAGATGTTTTACATCCAAAAACTGTGTTTTTCTTCGGTACTTTCCTTACTCTCTTTTTTCAGAGTTATTCTAGAAGTGACTTTTTGGAACGACCAGATCTTGTTTGCAACCATAATAGTTGCGCAATATTAGGTGTGTTTTACTTCTTAGAGCTCCGCACATAAGAAAAGAATTCAGCATTTTTGAAACGCATATTTTTCCGGTTTTTGTTTTGGATCCTTTGTTTTTTCTGGAGCTTTGAGATTTGTTCGGATTTCGCATTGGTTATTTCTCCTTTGAAGTCTTTGTTTTCCTAGGGAGAGCTTAAAGATGTTCTTTGGAACTGTTTTCTTTTATTTAAGTTTATTGAAGGTTCTTTTTTTTCGGTTTCGTTTGCTGGGCGAATTCTATCTTCTGGAAATGTTTTAAAACTCTTAGGTGAACCCCCGCAAAGGATGTGTTGAGTGCCATCACCTACCGAGGGTTCATGTGTCCTGGGGGTATTGTTCCGTCCTCACTGGATGCAATGGAACTCGTAAGCGGGATCTGGGGTCATTTCAAGAAATGGTGTGTTGATGAGGTCTGAGACTCAAGCTCATCCGTACCAGGGTTGGACGACCATTGTTGTTCTGCAAGCAGTTTCCTGTAAAGTACCCGTTGTTCAGTCCATTTTCTGCCTTGCAAGTCGTTTGGAGGAATCCTATATTTTTCCTTCAAGTTCAAAATTTGGAACCCTATTTTTTTGATTACATTGCCTTCAGGGAAATTTGATTAACTTAATGTTCTTTGATTTAGTTCTATCAAGAATCCAAGGGGTTCTGTTTCATGAGCTTCTTGTCTAATCAGAACTCCAGTTTTTGCATTCTCGGGGTTCCGATGTGTCTTATATTTGTTGAGCTTTTGTTGATGCTTTACATTCGAGTCCCAGTTTTACGCTTTTGCTTGATGTGCTGTAGATCGAAACCAGATACATAAAAAATATGAATAATACCTCAGTTCAGCTGGTGTGGATGCAGATCCGTGGTTTCATTTTGTAATTGTACATGTCTTGCACCCGGCGCAAACAGTTTCGATGAGCAAAACTCGGCCAAACGCCACCACCTGAGTCCTGGATCTCCTGTTTCTTGATCCCCATCACCACCAACTCCTAAAAGAAATACCCTTGCCTTTGTGACAGTCTGAATTGTACTTGTTTTCAGCTGTTTTTCGTTTCATGCTTTGCCCGCATCTACATTGCCGAAATCTTGGATTGCCACATGTGGTTGGCGCGGGTATAGCCGTAATCTATATGAGCCTGGTTGGGCCAACTAGTATATATAGAGAATTAGAGATTTGTCCAGCGAAATTGGTTATTTGGATACAGCCACTTCACTATGGAATCGCTTGATGCAGTTTTGAAACTGTGATGCACATCTCAGAGACAATCCACCCTTTACAAGTACCTCAAAAAGTATGGGCGCTTTCTTAGAATGAACTTTCACCAAAAAAGCAGGTCTTGTGAAATTTGGCAGTTGCAATTATTTATTTTTGCAGCCTCCATGTTTCATCCCCATTCATCGCCCAACCTGGGCTGTTTCGTCAGCAACCTGCAATGCTCCATGGTAGAATGACTTTGCCATTGCGTCTTTCTAGGCAACATGCTGCAACAAACTCGTGCAAAGCAGTATTCAAAACGTCAATAGATTTCTCAAATTTTCTCACTAGATTTCAACAATCCATAGGTGGAAAAGGTAGGTCAGGTAGGTGCTCTAGATCAACGTGGCATCCGAAACGATCTAAAGCTCGATGCCGTGCCTTCTTAGGTCATCCTGCACTCGGATCCCGCAGGCTGCAGCTTCGTTCAGCTTTAATCCCTCCCTGATTCACTGATACTAAACGTCCCCTGTAAATAATAGAACATACTAGTAGTTATCATAAGGGTAGTTTTTATTAGGGGGTATGTAGTATTCGGGGAAGAAGCTCATCCCTAATATGAAATTAAACACTTTAAATAATAGACTAAAAATTTTGGGATCAAATAGTAGAAATATCACGACCCCTATACCCCCACTGTATAGACTAGTATTAATTCACTCCTAGGATAGCTATGTGACCATCATGCCATAATATATGGCTCAAGTTGCTAAGTAAAAGTAGCGACTTGTTGATTTTGATGTTAGGGAGTTCAATTGGGTTGTTTTCTGGTTGTTCCCCCTTTTTCTCTGGTTATCAGCCGTATTGACTTTGTGTTCTTTTGCTGGGAAAGTCTTGAACTCCCTAACAGGTAACTTAGGCCCCACGCAACCTCGTTCACTGTCTTTCGCTTCGCTGATTTCCTGTTTCACCATTTTATGGTCCCAGAGCATCTGCCGGAAGGGGCTGCTTCTAGCGCCCTTGAACCAACTGCTGACGGGAACCCGGAAGCAGAGGCGGAGGCAGCTGAAAGCACGGAAGTCGCTGTTGAAGGAAGTACTGGATTTAGTTGGGCAGACGTCTCTGAAGTTGCGACCGCGCCGACAACTGACTTTGCTGAAGCGGGAGGGGCTGCCTTTGGCGCCCCGGGTGACGAAGCTGCTGAGAAGACGATATTCTGAGGTTCGACGCCCTTTCTTTACTTGATCCAATCAAGCGTGAAGAGACTGAGGTAACAGCCGAGGAACTTTTCGAAGCACTCGAAACCGAGCCCGCTAGTGAGACAGCTGTACAGCCGACTGCATCCGATCCGATTGAAGCAGAAAATAATAATCTCGAAAGTGATAACCCCGATAATCAAGTTGTAAAAGAAGAACCTGATTTTACTGAAACAGAAAATCCTAATCCCCAAGAAGCTACTGAGGGTGTTGCAGACTCCGTTGCAGAACCGATTTTAGGAAGCTCTCCGACTCTCGAAGAGGTGCACGATCCTAATTCAGTTTTTGCTCCGGTCTACGTCAAATATCCTGCTGAAGCTGCGGAGGAAGACTCAGTCCCTCCACCGCCGACTTCTCCGTTTCTTGAAAGGAAAGGGGCTGCCTCCGGCGCCTCAACCACAGGTCACGTGCAGACAGGGGATTCGCCATCTGCACCTTCAAGACCACCCCGCATCCGCGGCACAAAAGGTGGTAAGAAAGAACAAACAAAACGTTTGATCAAACGCTGGCAAGCCGACTTTGACGAGTTAGCAGATTTCTTGTGGGACGAGGCCCGATTTTGGCTTCGATACGTTCATCACTCGGAGGCTTTGGCCGAGTTGATTTGGACGGTCAGAGTCTTTTGAGTTCTCTACAACCACTGCACTTCTAATCAAATCTTAGTCCACTTTGCTAATACTTTTACACCCTATAGGAATTGGACCTTTTACAACGGATACCGTGCAGGGGAATTGCGTGGTGCTGCAAATCTTGTTGCAAATATTGTTTTACCTGATAGGGATCACATTAACTTGCAAGCATTTGGAGACCCCGATCCACCTAGATCCATTTGGGACGATTACAACACTTATAGGGGTGCCCAGCCAAAAGGCCAAGGTAAGGGTAGCGTTTTCGTTCAAAACATTGAGCCACCTTCTCAACCTGAGGATAATTCAGCTTTAGGCACTGATCCAGCCGTGCGCAGGGACTTGAGTACTTCAGAGGAGACTCATACCCCTTCTCCACGTGGACCGCCAAAGGCGAACCTCGACCCAAAGAGCAGCCGAAACAGCCGAGGGAACCAGACCATCCACCTCCGTGGACTCCGAGTCTCCGTCCGGCAGATCATCCGGTCACTCCTAAGGTCACCCAGTCGGTAGCTAGTGTGCCACCTCCACGTGTTTCGGAAGGAGCTGCTGATAAGCGCTCCAACACTAAAGGGCCAAAGCAGCCGTCCGAGCCTGAAGCATCCGGTGAAGCATCCGTGCCTGAGCCATCCAAGCCAAAAGCATCGGACCCAAAAGTTGCTAAAGCCCCTAAAGATAATCCATTAAAAAGGTTAGGCCCACCACCTACTTATCCAGCCCCGCCAGTACCAGCTCATCGTGATTTTCACCAGACATTAGGGCCACCCCCACAAAGGCCTCCAAGATCGGCCACACCAAGGGGTGATAGACCTGCTACTGCTATTCCACCACCACCTGCTCATCCTCCGCCCACTGCGGCAGATCTTGACAGGGCCAGGCGTGGTAGAACTCGTGAGAGGGCAGATACAGTTCCAGCCGCCCGCACTGCAGGTGAAGATCAAGTTGATAAGTCTCCGGCAGCCTCTGCACCAGCAGCTCCAAAGCCTGTCAGTCGTTCGAGGTCTCGTGTCCCTGCCGTTCTTGTCCCAAGAGCCGACGGAACATTTGACGATCAAGATACTGAATTTTTGAGGCGTGCTAGAGGGGGCAACCTTAGTAGTCCTAATCTTAGTTCCCGACCATTAGTGCTTAGACCTGCTGACGCTAAATACCCCCCAGTGGTTATTAACTCAGAAGGTACCTGGGTGAGGTTTTCTAAACCGCCCGGAGCAACTGGCCGAGAACCAGCCACAGTCCCGGTCGCAATTCCAGGTGCTGCTACATTTTCAGGTGACGCCCACGAGCTTCCAGACGAACTGTGGAGGGATCCGTCTCTGTTAGGCAGTAACACCACGTAACTTCTCGCAACACCCAAGTAATCCCTATATCAGAGCCTGAAGGTTTGCATCAAACTGTAGATAATTCAGAGTTTTTGGAAGAGGGTGAAGAAGAAGAAGATAGTGCCCCGCCACCCAAACGTAGTTCTGTTGGCACTACCACTTCCACGGGCCGCAGACAAGTATACCAAACTAGACGTCGATCCATTCCTCAGCCAGAACCAGCTTCAGCATCAGCTGCACCAGGTGGACCTCCATCTGAGCCCGAGGCACCGGACGAAGATCCTTCAGAAGATCCTTCAGAGCCTGGTGAACCAGAAGGTGAAGAGGAAGAGGAACATTCCTCTGACGCTCCTGAAGCCCCGCCCGAGGGCGAAGAGGTTGAAGTTGAAGTAGAGGTTGAGGAAGAGGCTGCTCCATCAGCGCCTCACGCAGCTAGCACTGTTTTACAGGCATCTCCGAAAGCACCAGCTACTAGAGGTAGCGTTAGTAGGTTTTTGTCTCCAGGTTCAACAAGTGCTGAGCGTTCAAGATCTCGTCACAGGGACTCACCAACCGAAGAAGAGGCTCCAGTTGCCGTGACAACTTCTTCTACAAGGGTATCAGGTACAATCCAAACGCAAATCTTCCCAGACGGCACCAAAGCCGAAGTTTTTGTTCCTGATATCCCAAGACCTAAGACTCCTCCTAAATCGATTGGTTCTCCACCAACTAGATCAGCATCCCAGCCACCAAAAGTTAAGCCACCACCACGTGGTGTTAGTGCAGCTAAGAGGTCGGCGTCAGCAGTTCCACCCTGGCGGGAAGGTGCTACACGTGCGCCCCAGGAAGGAGGCCCACCTGTTCGCAAAAAGTATAAGGCCCCTCCTAGACCTCCGTATAACTACTCCATCACTGTTGGTCAAGCTTACGAGCCAGGTGTTGATCCAGACCCACCACAACCGACCGAAGAGGAGCTGAACGCGGCCTGGGCACGCTCAAAAGAGGCGCAGGACAGAGATTGGGATCGTCGGGTAGAATCACTTGCCGACAGAAAACATCGCCAAGCTCTAGAGGCATACCATCAATCGGAAAGGCAGAAGGAGAAACATAATAAGGTTAAACCCCCTCCGAAACAGCCTCCCATTGAAGTTCCGCCTAGACCCAATCGTCCGGCCCTAAAAGCTACTCAGACTGCGTCACCAAAACCAACTCCACCGCCCTCACCACCTTCAACGCCACCATCACCACCTCCGAGACCACCAAAGGTAAGTTCCTCCACAGCATCCGTCCCTCATAGAGGAAAGGCAGGTGCTGCGGTTCGCGCGCCAGGGGGTAGGATAGATCTCACGCCTTTGATCCGAGCTCAGCAAGAGCGAGGAGCCATCGGCCGAAATCTAGTCGTGTTCTTTGACTGGCACGACACCCTCGATTGTGCTAGGAACGCCTTGAAGCTGTTCGATCAATCCATCCTTAATAAATTCATCAACTTAGTGCAGATCGCACGAGGTAGGATTGAATTTCACATAGTCTCTTTTTCGGGCTCTGCTCGAGGACGCCAGACTGAGGAGGACGCGAACAACCTCTCGGAATACTGTCGCTCACAGGGCCTGCCTTTTAGGTCCGTTACTGTGGTAGGCGATCCAGTAGGGCCTGGTGGTAAAACCCCGGTGTTAACGTCCCACGGCGCCAACATACACGTTGACGACCGCCTAGACGTTTGCGAAGAAGCGTCCCGTGCTAGTATTTTCACTATCCCAGTTTATAAATCTTATAATCTGAGTTGGTGGCCTCAGCTTGAGAACGCAATTCGTGACAAGGGGGTGGACTACTTCATTTTGAATCACTCTCCGGTGCCTTTGAGGGGAGATCAGTTTTCGCGTCGCAAGTAGTTACCTTCTTGTGGCTTGAACTTCATAGGCATCCAAAGCAGACATCACCGAACGATTTGGGAGGGGGTTGAGGGTAAAATCCAAAACCAAACAAAAAGCTCGCCCTTGTACAGTTTGTCTGTCTGTGCCTTTTCGTTTCGCCTGAGGTTGTGCCATTTGCACACCCAGTACCGCGTCTCTTTCGGCACACCCGTGCCCTTTGGTCGTCCGTGTCCTTGTTTTGTTGTTTCACTGGGAGGTGCTTGAGCTTGCTCGCGCCAGGACCCATTCGTGCTGGTCCGTTGGTAAAAGATGCAATCTGGATTGACACCACCGAGTGAAAGTTCAGGTGCAGATAGGTCTAGGAGCTCTCCAGAAGACCCCAAATTACCAAGTGGTACTAGAATACCTGCTGCTTCCACTATACTTGTTCCCCGAAGAGCATCTGGAAGTAACTTACCTCGTAATAGTCCCCAAGCTGAATCTTCTGATACTAGCATGGAGGATAGAGGTAGGGCTAGGCAGAGAGCACGTTCAGGTCCAGACCCCAGTAGCAGCAGTGGATGCAATCCTAATGTTCCCATTGATCTGAATACAACACAAGCGTCTTTCTTGGCAGGTGCAGCTGTCGCCCAAGCGCACCATGTGTCCTTAATAGCTAATAATGCTGCTGATGCGGCACTCTCATCACAACTTGAAGTTCAAAATGCCCAAAGGGTTGCCAATGCCATCCATGCCGGGGCCGTGCAACAACAGACTGACTTTGCTCAGGCTGCAGCGGCGTTCCAGCAGCAGGCCACACGTGCCTACTTGGCTCAGCAGGAGGAAGCTCGGGCTGCCATTGAGCAGAGGGATAATAATTTCCAACTTCTTCAGATGAGGGCCCAACAACATCTTCAGGGGATTAGAGATGAAGCTGAACGGGAAATATTAGTTAATAGGGGCGTTCAAGAAAGGGCTCAACAATGGGTTACTGAGAATATACGACCACAACAACAACAAATTGCAATTGGTTCACAACAGTTGGTTGATCGTGATAATCAGTTAATGGAAAGGGAGATAAGGATAGCTAGACTCCAATCCCAATGGGTTGCCATCCAGCAGCAGGGTGCCCATGAAATCCCCGCTGCAACCCCGACTCCAATTCCTGAATCACCAATAACCGTCCATACCGAATTTGATTTGTTTGAGGGCCAAAATAACCCCTTCACTTCAGACGTTTTGGATGGGTCAGCCACACCAATTCATACACCACCTAGGCAACCAACAGGTATGTCCTAGGGAGTCTCCCTTGTTACATGCTAACCCTGTTGCGCCTGTTGCAGCACAACCTGCAACATCATCCCAAAATATGTCTAGTGTTCCAAGCATCCCCATAAGTTTTGGACCGCCTGTTTCGGCAGAAGCCCCCCAAAGCCTGCCATTAACTTCTAGTGCTATTGTTCCCCTGCAGTCGGGTCTAGTTCAAGCTAACCCTGTTCCGGCACCTAGTGCTGTGCAACTTAATGTTGGTACTGCGGCAAGTGAGCAAGGTACAAATGAAGATCGCATTAGTGCTTTACAGGACCAAGTTTCAAAACTCATGCAAGCGTTGCACACACAGACACAACTTGTAGCTCAACTGCAAGCGGCGAAAGCGCCAATGCCCATAGCTCCACCACCTAGCACCCCTCAAGCTTTGGCCATGGGAGGTGCTGCTTTGAGCGCACCAAGCGGTTCTAGACGTAGCACTGTCGTCGCGCCTTTGCCACAACAGGTGTTGCCACCGGGCCTGCCGCCGTTGCCCCTAAATAAACCAGGTGTTTTACCTCAAGGGACTCCATATGTTTTTAACTCTGGGTCCCAACGTTCTAGACAGTCGGGTAGTTCTGAGTCCTCTTCAAATTCTGATGCTGGGCCACCCCCTCTAAATCCATATGCTGAATGTAGGATTTGTGGAGAGTTTCATGATGAAATTAACTGCCCATATTTGACTATGAATGTACATGGGGGAAGCATTCCGGATCAAGGGCTTGATCAGCCCCATCCCGGTGATCCTGAAATTAGGGACTATGCAGAGGAGGAGGACAATACCATTAGAGTTAAATCCCTCAATGATTTGGTTTTTCCAAACCCTCCTGATAACGCCGGTCAGGCTAGAGGATACGTTAATCAGGTCCTTATGGCTATCGGTAAGCTACAGAAAACTCCAGGTAATGAAGTTTACCAATGGGCCCAAGAATGTATGACATCCACTGAAAATCAGCTAAAGACCGATCCACGCTTCCCACGCACGGATCGAGAAATCGCCTCAAAGCTTATAAAAACTTGCCGACGGGGTCGATTTGGCTTAATTTTTCAGCAAATGGTTGAATCTGAGCGCCTCTCCTCCGGCTCTATGCCGTGTGGACGCGTAATGCTCCAAAAGGTCTTTCAATACTTCCAACTGGAACGCGATAGAATTGGCATGTTGGGTGAACGTAACTTGCTATCACTTCGCATCCCAGGGAACACCCACCAAGATCTAGAGGCCTTCAGAGACAAATATATTTAATTATGTGATGTCAACCATACCAGTCCAAGATTTACCGCGAGAGCAAACTCTTTTTAACCATTTAATTGATGAGCTCGAGCGTACCCCTATCATGGCTCATAAAGTGTTGAAAGCTCGAGAAGCCCCACTTCATAGCCACCGCAGAACGACTAATTGGTTGTGGGAAAAAGTAGAGCTAGTCCTCCAACTTGACCAACAACGCAAGAATCGTATTGAGTTTGATAAACAGCTTAAGCTCAAGCCTGCGGAGGGATATCTTGGGACATACACCACAAAAGCAGCAGGAGCCCCTGCCACCTCTGACCCTAAGGCTGCCCCCAAAGGTAATCCTAAGGCTGGTGTGCCTGGAGCCCCCGCTCCCAAGAATGCAAATCCAAAATCTAAGGCGGACAAAGGTAAGAAGGTAGAGGCTGCTCCCTCATGCTAAAGCTAAGGCCAAACCAAAGGCCAAAGCCAAGGGCAACACCACTACTCCACCACCACCAAAGTCAGGCGCAACCACTCCTAGGAGTGCAGAGGCCACAAGGGTCGCCAATATGACCCCGGCCCAGAAGGCTAAAACCCCATGTATGTTTTACGCCTATAATGCCTGCAAGGCGAAGCAGTGCGCTTTCTTACATTCCGCCACCGATAAATATAAGGGGCCCCCACCCCGAGCTTTATCCAAATCTAAGTCTGCAACTAGCGTTCCCGCAAGTATGGCCAATGTAACTGCTGGTACAGCAGCCTTGCCCATTGTTGACGCTATGCCTTCCAAGCTCACAGGAGCAATCCCGTGGCTTTGGGACACTGCAGCCGGTAGGCATCTAGTTGGCAAACAAGCCTTAACCCCAAAAATGAAAGAGTTTTTGCAGCAATCTCCAAACCCAGTAGCTTTCGCGACAGGGGGGGGTAGCCAGGCTGGTCAAGAGTCAATCGCTTTTGACGGCAGCAAAATCTTAGAAGGGGAAGAGGTTTATGTCTTGAAAGATTGCCCTCCAGCTCAGAGTATCGGCAAGACTGTTATGGATAAAGGTTATATGTTCGTTTGGGATCCCCGTGAAAATGTTCCATATCTAATTGCACCTGAGAACATCAATAGATGTAAACTTAAGGTTCCCCGCAATGCTAGGATTTGTGCCTCTCGTGTCGTTGAATACGTTCCCCAATACGATGAGCAACTTAGTCCGCGTAACTTCGTTCCAGCAGAAAGGTTAACCCCAGTTTCTACAGCTCTCCCGGCTGATCCGTTGCCGGATAATGCTTCTGGGTATTCACCAAGTTTTGCAGGTGAAGATGTCGCACGATTGGCTGAGGTTGCCGAGGCCGATTCTTCAGATGATGCAGCTGCTTCCAGCAGCCCACATGCAAGTGTTCCGGAAGGTGCTGCTCCTATTAGAT